>JABFPK010001674.1:0-11339 GCA_022817445.1 Habroteleia sp. ZL-2020
ACCCTGCACAGTCTGCTTTAGCCTAAGTTCATGTTTGCATATTGCATTTATTGCTTTGTTTATGTCTATGCTTTATTATATAAAATACAGCATTATAACTCTAAAAATATAAATTTTAATTTGTCAACTTCCTATCGTTAAATTCAATAGAAAAAGATATTATATAATTGATTATATGCCATTTAAAACTATATTTTAATATCAGTGCAGTTTATTATACAGATTCACTTGAAGAGAAAAGTAGAAATAAAAAATTGTGCTCGCCCCAAACAGTCAGCAAACAAATGATTACCTAGAGTTTAATATTTTTAATGTAAATTTAAAAATATTCCACGAATGTATTACTACTTTTACTCAAAAACTAAATAATAATTAAATAATTTGCAACATAAAATAATTTAATAAATTTTGACAATTAACATTTAACATGAATTTCGATTATTATCAATTTCAAGAGCATTCAATTGATTCGAATAAAAAATTATACACGTGTTTTATGAAAACAGTCGCTGTTTCAACAAATCTGCTATTCTGTTTTGTTGTTAAATGAGTTGTTCAAATGTGGATTAAATAAAAATGAAATAAAAGTGAGCAAACATTTGTGCAAATGAATGACGCGAATATGATGCATGCCAGTGTCATACGATGACACCAGTATGCATCATGTGAGCCGATGATTGGCAACGCGAACAATGTCACATTGATTGCATTGGTGCTTTTTGCGTAAATTGGTCCACGCGTACGGCACGCAGCAAAGATACAAAGAAGACGCAAGCCATTTAAGAAGACGGGAAAGGGGCAATTTGGTGGGGGACAGCGTGGTTGAAGCATCGACAACGATGAACTAACGTAAGCGGTTTATAAATCGCGAGGATGTATGTTGGTTACGATCCAGTGACGAGTCGGGCCCTAATGCCACCGCGCTCGTTTATTTCAGTCGCATAGCGATTCGCATAGAGTGCAAAAAACGCGGCGACGATAATTGGTGACAGTGAATATTTTGGTACGAACAACTTTTTATCACTTCTCGCGAGCCAATCGTTATTTTTTCCGATTTCGCTGCTTCGAAACGCATTTGAGCGCGGCGTTGTTTTTGCGCGCGACAATTTCATGCCAATTGAATTACCAGTCAATACTTGGTGGATGCAGTTTTCACGACCAAACAACGTGCGCGCGAGATTCGTCTACTGCATATCATATATTTTCGTGATAGAACGGGATTGTTGGTGGCGTTTTGTTTTGAAAAATCAAGAAATACAAAAAAAAATTGTTCAATGAAAGCAATACGTCTTGCACGAATTGCATTCTCCGTTGGTGTTGAGAAAATGCAATTTGCATTTTTTATGCCGGTTGAATTGAAAGGACGGGCAACGAAACACTTATGGAATATTTTTGTTTTGCATACATAAATTTGAATATCTGTATTCATTTTTATCTATAGATCCTAAATTAATTGCGGAATCAACCGACTCGATGGAATTTGAAATATTTCATCTTCGTTTGCTGCTTTTAATGATCGCGTCGCGCCGCTCTGGATGCGTCGCGATTTTTAATGGATGAAAAATTTGTTGAGAGAAATTAAAGGGATTCAAAATGATGGAATTATAGTAATGTTGCTTTCAGTGACATTAAATGCGTTTCCTGAATTTTAAATAAATTATTACGCTCGCTCCCGCGCAATGGCAAACAGTCATTCATTCATTCACACCATCTTCCGCATATTAATGCATTGTGGAATACGCGCGGAAATTATTTCACGATTTTAATGCTTTTTGCAACAATTATTATTTGTAATGAAATATTTCTATGGTTCCATTTATTTACGTTTTTAACACATGACGTCAATATTATTCATGCATCTTGTACTTGGTTACTGAATTATTTGACAGTAAATATGCTTTGCTATTGCGATGCTCACTTTTTCAATTTTACTTAGCAGTCATAAAATTCTTATATAAGAGAAACAACGAATGATAATTTTGTACTCAAAATGCAAATGTAGATGCGGCATTATTTATGTAAGTAAAATTTGATTCGTTTGAATATGATAAAACAATATATAAAAGTAAATTCATTTATTAATATAAAATGAGAGTCGTATTGCAAGATGACGAAAGCTTAAAAAATATAAATGCATATTTCATTCTTCTTATTTTATACTATTTATAAAACAATAATGCATTTTTGAATTAAAAGAAAACTGAAAAACTCTGCATAAGTATTTACTTTAAGTAGATATTATTAAATACAAAAATATAATTTGCATAATTTTTAAGTTTATTTGCCAATGGAAGATATAGAAAATTTTAATTATTTTTATGTTGGAGTATATTTAGTCAAGAATTTTTCCTCGTATAATTATGTAAATCTTACATTAATAGTCCAATTTAAAATTATATTTTTCTTGTTCTGACATTTTCACAATTCATTGCACAGCTTTTCATGTGTGAAAGAGTATCGTTAACGTATTTTTTAAAAATTTATACTTATTTTTTTTAATTACATTGTGTAATCTCAAATTAAAATGCTGATACAGTAATTATTAAATGCTTTATCTTGATGTAACAATTTTAACAACGATATTCAATGAAAAATATTTTCGTGTAAAACTGAATTTATATCTCGTTGCAATTTTGAAAATTAATTTAATTCAAATTCACAATAGAAAAATTATAAAAAGATTTGTTCAATATTTGCAGCATTTCTGAGTGATTTAAATACTTGCGACTTTGGAACAAAAAACATTTGTGTGATAATTTATTTTTATATATGTTTTGAAGACTAGCATGATCGAAACGGGTTTTTGATGTGATCCGAAATCACGTTGAGGATTCAGTCAAGTTTCACGGTGTCCAAAGCGCGCGTTAGTCTTCATCGATCGTCTGTTGTAAATTGGATTTCACTACTGGCAGAGCGGGCGTACTAGCAGAAGCGATGTTGTATTACGGCGGCGAGTTAGCGACGGAAGTGCAAAGTTTCTTCCTGCCGAGCTGCGCGAATTTTACCACCCTTCGTCGCGGAAATTACATCTTGTCTTCGAATCCAACAGATTCGAATTGATGCTAATCGATATCTATCGTTCATATCAATTTGCCAATTAAGCTGAAAATTAACGTATTTTCTTTAGACGATTTCATCGCTTTGCCGTTTATTGAGTGGTAATCGAGTGATATTTGCTTTAATCAAATTATTATTTATGTTATTTAATTTGCTGTAATTTGGTGTCAATGTGAGATTATATCGTATGAAATCATTATTTCATGTTTTTATTAATTGATTTTGTTTAATTATATATGTAAAAGTAATTAAAATATTCATTTTTGTCGCTAATCTCGTTCAGTTTGTGTAATACCGTAATTACAATTTTTCCTCTATTAATCCATTAAAAAATCCAGAAAATGACAGGCATGTAGAATGTTTGGCAAGAAGCCACATGGCTGCAGCGGCTACATAAAATATCTTCGACTTCACAAGAACAGATATAAACTAAATTTGATAACATTATCACGGTGATACTTTACGAACTATTTTATAAAGTTATATTTATAAACTGCTAAAAATAAATGCTTTTTAATTCATAAACTTCAATAATTATAAAAAAACATTAGTTAAACGTTAGAAGTGATTAGAATAAAATTATATATCAAAAACAATATAAAAATCGCATTTCATAATTTTCATCAATTGCATTGTCAAAAGAATACTACAATAATTTATTATGAGTGACAAAAGAGTTCAATCGAGTAATATTAAAAAAATTGTCAAAATCAATACGTCACCCATAAATCACTCTTCCAACACATTTAAATAAATTAAGTGATTTTTTACCATTCATAACAAATAACAATATTTTATTTGAAATGTTTTTAATCCATTAAAAAAATAAATGTTTATTTAATTATTCTATTGTTTTCGATAAATATAATTAGTTTATATTACAAATATCTGATATTGATGAGTTTTATATAATACAAAATTAAAAATGAATATTAGTAAAATGTTTTCTAGGTTTTCAAAACTCGAAATTGAAATTGAAACTCAAATTCTATTTCATTTTTGAACATATATTTATTTTATGTTATAAACCCAGATTAATTTTCCAATTTTTGTCTCAAAAGTGTTTGTATAACATCCGCACAATGTATTTGTATAATAAAATATTTCTGTCTCGGACGCAGTTTTAAATTTCGTCGCGTCTGGTTTGCAGGATATTTGGAGCTTGTGTCGTTGAAAGGGCAAAACAGTGTGTGTGAAATAAGTGAAATAAAACGAATTTTGGAAAAAATTGAATTTGGAGTCCAAGGAAAGTAAGGAACGGTGGAAGAGGATGGCAGAAATTTCACAGACGACAAAACAACGATGAGCCTCACTCACACAAGAACAGCGTGAGAAGTCACGTGGAAGCAAGTCAAAAGGAGTCGTGAACTTTTTCTAACGGTCGTCATATTTCAACTACCTTCCAGTAAGTACAGGCCTTTGCCTTTGACTTTCTCAGGTTATGCTTATATGCAACGGAGACTTAAAGGAGTGGTGTAATGATCTTTAATGTGCATGTTAGATGCGAACATCAAAATCAGTAGTAACAGCGTTCTCTTGTCAGTAACATCGCGAGATGTTTTAATTAAATCAACACAAGATATTCCACGTGTAAATATAAGCATTTAATTTGAAACAATATAAATGTAACTTTATTTTTTCAGTTAAATTAATTAAACGATTGAATGAATTTTCATAATTTAAGTTTCATTTCTATAAATATTTGTAAAAAAAAATGGTAAAAAACCAATTTATTAAAAAATATGTAAAATCAGTTTTTTTTTTTTTAATATTGACTGCAAAGGATTAATACAAAATCCCTTTAAAAATAAGTCTGAAATATTTTTAGCAAATTTTTAAGAGATTTTAATAGATGGAGAAAAATAATATATACAATTCTACTATACTGTCTAGTATTTGATGACTATATACACTGAAAACAATTTAAAAATTTGATTAGATAGTATGCTAAAAATCAGTATAATATCTAATAATATTTACTATGTTATCCATTTATATCTTGAAAACAATTTAACAATTTTTATCATACAGTCTAATAAAATGTTCAGTTGGTCTTTAATAATCCAAACATATTCTTAAAAATAGCATTTGCACGCAAGAGCTTATTCGTTTTAGTATAAAATAGAGAAGGGCATTAAACATATAAACACAAGAAATAGAAGGCCACTAATCTCATCTTTGTTTATTTCGCATGCCTATGTGTTTAATGTCTTTCTTTAATTCATACCAAAACGAACAAATTCTTTAAAAATTCAAAACGTTATTTTTCTAAAATGCAATGCATAAAATAAAATAAAATATTAAATCTCATTTTGTTTCGTCTAATTTTAATTTTATTGTAGTTTTGCTAATGATTAACTAATAATCGAACTGATTTATTGATACGAATATCGTTGATAACGAGCGAATGAAAAATTGGATTGGCGAAAAAAAAATTGGCACATTGCCAAATTGATGAAAGATTGATAGAAGAATGGGAAAAATAATATTCTGCTTGAACGGTCATTTCCGCATGAGCTGTCGATTATATTTAATGTGAATTAAACGGTATGCAAAGCCAATCAAAATATGCCGCTTGAACGGTCAAAGGTGTGCGTTACACTTGTTCCTTTATATGTTGAATATAGCGTAATTATTGGCACACAATGAGAGCAAGCTTTCACATGTACAGATTCTCGGGTGGGCACTCCGTCGAGAGGACGGCCAATACCTCATTATTGGCAAGTACTTTGCCTCATTACACGAATCGATGATTCGAGTAACGTACGATCGTAAATCACGATGGCACAATACTATCACTCACGCACCATGTGAGAGAAGAACTACACAACATAGTATTACATCGTCGAGAGAGGCACGCCGCGTCAGTGACTTGTGTTGTTTGCATCCGTCATTTATTTGCACTTAACGGTGTATTGAGACGAATTTGTTCCAATATCAATCCAATTTATTCAATCATTTTTTTTTCATTTTTGATTTATGACTTTTTAAAAGCCAATTCAAAACTTTTAATTCGTAACACCAGTTACAATGGTTCGCGTGTACAATTATAATAAATATCTATTTTTGGCAATGAATAAAAAATGATTATCATTCCTTACCAAAGTCAATTTAAAATTCAATATTTGAACAATACTTGAATTAAAAATGACTTTTTTGCGCAGTTGTTTTTGGATTTATTGGCTTTGATTATTATTATAAAACTAATGAAATATATTATAAAATTAAATAAAGTTATTGTTCGTGGATTAAACGCAATTATTAAATACGATTGAATTAATTAATTTGTACAGAGATAAATCATATTATATACTGAGTGTGCAATAAAATAATAGGATTGGCCACAATAGCTTGCGTTATAACATTATATCTAAGAAAATGCCTATCGCGCTATAAAAGATGCATTTTGCTATAAAAATTAATTTACTTATATTATGTTCTTCAGAGTATATACATGCCAATGATAATTAGTTTCTTAATTTACCATTACATTCTTTTACCTTCCTCTTAACGAGAGAGTTAAACTTTTTCATCAGAATATTTTAAATATAAATTTAATTTAACATTTACCTTTTTACTCTAATCAAGTAAAAATTTATATTAATGGCTTCTATCAATCTAAATTAACGAAAATTCTTATACGTTAAATTTATATGCTATTAATTTTAATGAAAAATAAACTTAAATTTTATAAATAGTACAAAATTCAATATAAAATAACAGAATATTTTTTAATATGATAATTATTTTATGCGAAATAATAAAAATTCGTTTACAAAAAACAATGTATAATATCAAAATATTGTAATAAATTTTATTGCATCTAACATGGACTGGGGAAAACTAAGTAATTAGCAATTGTGTATATATTTGTGCTTTTAATATAGGAAATATAAACATCAACGTAATTTCAAACTTCCTCTTGTACAGGGAGGAATAATAAACAACATTCTATTTATATAGTGGACATAAAGCAATATGGATAACATATGTTTATGTATACAAATATTTATATATCAAATGTTTCTTGCTATTTATATATAACAATACGACATTTATAACAAAGAATTTTTCTACACTTAATTAAATCATTTAAATTATAATAATAATTTTATTATTTTTAAAGTGAATATTAATCGCGATATAATATTGAATATATTAAAAAAGAAAGAAAATTATTATTTAGGTTGAAATATGCATTAACTCAAATTGGCCAACTAAATAATCATATTTTATTTCTGAAATGGAATATTTTTTTGAGTTTATAATGTGAGAAGTATGAAAGCATAATACTGTTGACACACTATATATAATAAAATACGATTATTTATCTTCTGCTATTTCACAGACGTTACGGAGAATTATGAATCATTAGTCCACTGCATTTTAAATTTTTCATCTCATGATATGATAAGAAAGAACAAAATATTTAGACAGTATTTTAAAACATAGATATTGAATTGAAATCAACATAGGAATTCTTTACACTATAACTATTATTTATATTTTAAGAATTATTTATTATTTATCTATGATATAGATAACAAGACAATCATACAATACTAATATATAAAATAATTTATATATTTAAATACATATACTTAAAAATCTGATATACACGAAGAAAAATAATATTTAAAATTTTACTACATTTTCTAAATTTTTGCGGACTATTGGAAACAAACTGAAATTTTTATCAGACAATATGTTAAAAATTATTACAACTTCTAGAAATATTTAATATTTACCTATTTATATCATCAAGAAAACGTAACAAATTTGACCATATTGTCTAAAACAATTTTTAGTTTAAATCTAGAAAATGTGGTAGAATTTTAAATATTATTTTTCTTCCATATTTTAAATGTTATTTTCTTCTAGATTAATACAATTAAATACTAATTATATTAATTTTTAAGCATCAAAGCTCTAATTACATACGCGCAAATTGTTTATTTTTGTATAATAATATTCAGTTTGAATAAAATAAACAGTAGTTTGATTCTAATTAGGAAAATATGTACTGTCTTGCAGCGAATAGTAAAATGAAATAAATATGTGGAATTGGTTTATCTCGTAATCGTATTTGATATTATAAGGTCATCAGAAAACATTATAAAGGGTTAATTAGAAGCGATGCGTCTTCAGTTAAGTAACGATCCCATGGAATGCAAGCAACGGCGATTTATGAGACTACTGAAGATAAATTGAGGACATAACATTCGACCTGGAATTTATTCACACAAATAATTTCTACAAATTTCATTCTGTTCTACAAATATGTACATGATAATTAATTACCATTATTATATTATTTTTGAATATATTTATGTCGTAATGTAACTAAAACTAAACTATATTGCAATTAAAAACAAATATTTCATATTTCAGAAGTAAAAACACTTGAATTAATTTATTACTTAACTATAATTTGAAGTATCAAGGAAAAAATTATGATAAGTGGAAAATCCAGTTCTTATTTTGATCTAATGTTATTTGATTAAAGACAGGGAAAATCCGCTATTATCTTTACAAAACAACATGTGTAAGCGGTTATTTATTTTCGGATACTATATATATCACATGAAAAAAAAGAAGAAATAATTTCTAAAAATTTCATTCTGTTCTACAAATATGTACATGATAATTAATGTTATATATATATATATATATATATATACCATATAATGATGCAAACATTTTTAACGCATATTTATAATAATGAACATAAAATATCAAAATCGATATCATATATAATAATGAAATTCATTTTTCATTCTTTTAAATGTCAATAAAGCATGACTTTATTTTAAATTTATTCATAACAATATTTATATAGCATTATGATTAATAATAATACCACTAGTTTATGAGTCAATGAATAGGAAATAGTTTGATCTATCTATTACATCACGATATTGTCACACCCACTGTCGATGTGAAGGATAAATCTGTCTAACAGTAGTAGGCAATTATGTACACGTTCAATTGACGACATATGTAAGGATTATTTTAGGCCCGATTACGTCTGCGGCTACATAGCTTTTAATTAAATTCCAGAAATTATGTAAGATATCAATTTGCATGAAGAGATCAATTTTGCTCGAGCACTGCACATGATTTAATTTGGTGCAAGTATTGGATGTAATTATAAATAATATTTCATTTTTTGTTATAAGAGACTTTTTTAAAATTACGTGTCATAGTGGTAAACGTATGAAATACTGACACGATCGTTAAAAAAGAAAGAGAAAAAGAAAAAGATATATCTCATAACTAGAAAATTCTTTCTCCCTTTTTTCATCTTTCTATATTAATTTATTTTTTTGTCAGCAATTATTGAATGTCATTAAAAAGTGTGCGAGTTAATTTAATGTTAAACTATATAATGTATAGTTTTATGAAATTCCTTATCTGCATTATAAATTAATATTTAAATATTATTGCCCAAAAATATAAAGAAAATTAATCTCATGCAAAAGTGATATTAAACGTATATGTATTATATACTCGATTGTACTATTAGCAAATATAATGACAAAATATTATCATGCTAAATAATGATTATTATTACGGCTTTTGCTTAAAGCAAAAGTGGGCCAAATTGAACACCGAACTATTGGATTGGATTAAATTTAATATCAAACCAAAGTAGTTTTGTTAATGTTGTTTCCATGAGGTTATGTAATTTATAATTTTAACTATTAGCTCTACGCTAAACCAATATTGACGGTGAAAGCTATGTCCTATTGTCCACTTAAATAACTAGTTAAAAAATAAATGCAAATTATATTAATTGAAGAATGTCATTAAACATTTCTGAATTAAAATAAATAAATTTATGTAAAAAATAAACTATCAATAGAAAAACTACTGAATATATTTAAAATGTATTTAAAACATAAATAATAATGTTGGTTTTCTAGAATGTAAAAGAAAAATAATTGCAATTATAAATAAATAATTAACGCGAATTTGGTTAATACATGAAAATATTTTTATAAAGATAACAGATTATTTAAAACATACATTTATAAGAAATATAATATTTTATCAATTTGTTATTAAAAAAAAGTACACATTTAATTAATTTATTAGAAATTTACAAAAATCGTTTATTTTATATAGATTTATACATTTGATGGTGATTTTTCGAAATTTTAATTAAAATGTATAGCTATTAAAATTTTATAAAAAGTTTTATTTCATTTAATTTTTTAAATTAATTTAGTTCTAATTCATTTTCAATCCTTATATATGAGTAGTAACTTGTTATATATTTTAAATTTCAATCATCGTATGGCAGAAATATGCATATAATAGATTCAATATTTTTCGAGAATTTTAATAATTTTAGAATAATAGACAATTATAATACCTATCTTATGCTATTGCCAAAGTAATATATTTCTTTCCATCATATATTTAATCATAATTCAAATTTAACATTTAATAATTTATTCTATACACAGTTCTATATTTATATATCAATAAATAAATAAATTATATATTATTTAAAATTATATATATATATATATGTAGGAGCTATTATTTAATTTCAGGGTTTTATTATAATATCAAAAATCAGATACATAATTCTTAGTATAAGGTTTCATATTACTTCTTGCGCCATATTCGCGACACAGGTGTTCGATGTGCTGACGAAATAACTATACTGCCAATAGATACGTGAACTTAGTTCGTTCCAGGTTTCATCAAGTTTTAAATATATCTCAAGTAACTTTTAAACTTTATATGTTTAATGATGTCGAAAAAGTAAGTTCCTTTAAATTGTTGAATCAAATTGAATGTATTTTTTTTATTTATTTTGTACTTTTTAAAATAATTCAAAATATTAAGAAAATAATATTAAAATGCTACACGTAGATTATTTAAAAAAAAATTAAATAGTTACTTATAATATTGCAATTTATAATTATAATATACTTCTAATATTGATCTATATAAAAAATCATATGTTTCTCTCTATGTAATATTTTTATTTAAAATATATAATTTCTATGGATTTATTTTAAATATTCACTCTTCAAAATATATATGATTTATGTTAAATAATCAGTATACATAAATTGTTAAATTGAGGAAAAAGTTTACCATACTATATTGGAAAATAATTGTAAGTTTGGCAATGCCGTATTAAATTATTTATTATAAAATATAGTTAAATTTTGCTACACTTTATAATAAACAATTGAAAGTCAAATTACTTATAACAGCTTTACAAGACAGTATAGTACATTTTTATTTAACAAACTTCTCTG
>JABFPK010001675.1:0-11339 GCA_022817445.1 Habroteleia sp. ZL-2020
CTTATGGATCGTAGGCCTTTTTCCAAATAATTATAATTTGTTGCTACACCATAGTTAAAAATAACAGTTATTTTTAATAATGGTAGGAACGTTTTGGGCATATTGGGAATAATTATCCAACTAATTATTCTCTCATAATAGTTATTTTTAATACAGAAAAAAGTGGCACAAATTATAAAATGTTTTTTATTAGATATTTGAGTAACAAAATTTCATACTTATTTTAATTTTAAATAATTTAAATCCAAATTTGGTATAATTGTTCAAACTACTAATAATGGTAAAAGAACTTGAAATGTGAATTTTTTTCGTAGTTTCTGGCAGCCATACACAAGTTCTTTCTTTAATTTCTTCGAATGCACAATCGACATAAATATTTAAGCGCTAATTACTAAATTAGAGTATAATGAAATATGATATGATTATGATAAAACATTGCATTAATAATAATTAATGATAATTTTTTTTTTCGAACCACCATTAGATTGCATATTACTAAATTATTAAATTAATATTTTTAATTAATTCATGAAATCTTTTAATGTCAGAATAATTTGACTGAATAGTTTCACTGAGAAAAAAGTTAGTATATGTTTAGCAATATTTTCTAGCCCAAGTGGGATATATACTTATATTATATCAATATCTGATATATTTTCTAAAATAATTTGTGATACGAATTGCATTTTGATTCATAATTTATAATATATTTACTTATAAAATATAGAAAATATGAATATAATACAACTATACCCTACTTGGGCCAGAAAATATTGTTAAACTTACTATACATTTTTTCTCAGTGTAGAATTTTGTTGTTTGTAATTCCTCTTAATTTTGTTTAAAGTAAACAAAATTAGGAGGATTAAGATAGTAAAATAAACATTTATAAACATTCAAAGTATTTTAACATATCTACCAAATTGATATATTGTTCACATTTGATTATACTCCAATTTTCCAAAAGATTACCTCTGTTCAAAATTGGACTGAGTTTTGTATAGCTAAATTCAGCCTCAAGCCAACTTTACGTCACAATACCAATTTGTTTTGACGAAATATCGTCAAAATAAAATTTGCTAAATAACATATATATTTCAATTAATTTATGATGTATACAATTATTAAAGAAAAAAAAATGCTTACATTACTTCACTTTCCATACACGCGCACGCTAGAAATAAATAACCGTATACGAAAAATAAATGTCATGGAAATAATGCATGTATTATATACCTATATCATTCACTGCTCTTGATGTTTATCAGAAAACGTTTTTCATTAATATACTAAAATTAATCGATGCGCTTAGTATCCAGGGCAAAAGAAGGACCGAATTGAACATTACATTACAGCTCTGATTTTCTCGTTTGCGCCGTGCAATACCTTCCATTCCACTTAGATTTTTGCACTCTCCTCCTTGCGATTCCTCATTTCTCGTGGCGTGTTTTGCGAGATAATAACAACATTCTGCCGCGCGTTCTTCGTCCTTTTAATGATGGATAGTCTCGTGCTATGATGTATGAGGTGACGCTCGCGGTTGGTCGTATTAATTTATTAAACTGCCATAACACGGTGAAGACGACGGCGAGTTAATTAATTAAAAATGCAATATCGAATAAATTCGCGAATAAATTTCGATACAAAGAGAACGAATTAATATCCGCCGATAATGAATTATCAGTTGCTTCGGTTGCTTCTTATGTTGGTTAACAAATTTGAATTTGTATACAAATTTTGAAATTGACCGAGAAAAAGTACATGTCAAAAAATGTTCACTAAAAATTATAATGTTCATACTATAGATTTACTTTAAATACTTTCTCACAAAAAAAATCACAATCGATACCTAGCTGGGGATAACTTTGAAATCTTGAATAGAAACCTCCATTTTTTATTTTAAATTGAGATTTTCTATTAAAAAGTAAGTTTTTTTTTATGCGAAAAATATACTTTTTTTAGTAATAATTTCAAAAATGATTAGCATTTTTAAGGATTAAATTTTCCATTTAACGTTGGTGATAACTTTTGAAATTACTGGTTTATTGCGAAATAATTATGGTTTCTTTTTGATCGTTATTTTCAGATTGTCTTTTGATACGGTTTTTTAACCTCATTTTAAAGTTAAACTATTGAAAAAAGGCAAAAAAGTATTTTGTAAATACGTAAATAGCAGTAAAGACAAAAAATTGAAGCAAAAAATATTAGTGACACGATTAAGGTGATAGTGTTGGAGAGAAACAAAGTGCAGTATTAGAAATCTATTTATCTCCGTCGTTGTTCATTGATGGTTGAAATAAAACTTGAATTAGCAATGAATATATAGTAAAACTACGGGGCTAGGCTAATGAGTCCAATTGCCCCTCCTTTGCAAACCATCAACCGGGACCTAATTCTATTTATTTATTCTCTTTGTTTTAGATTTCCGGCACGATATTACGTAGCGAGACGGAAATCAAGAGCTAATGAAACTGAAGGTAAGATATAAAAACTGTACTTACCCGAGCTACAAATGCAAATAAGAAACGCAAAATCGTTTTATAATTTCAATTCATTGTCCCTAAATCAGCTTGCCATACAAATATATATATATATTATTGTGCAATTTATGATAATTAATCATAAAGAGAAATAACTTATGAAGCAATCAAACAGTAGACAGCACCAATATATATATATTATTTAAAAATTCTGAATATTTTGACAAAGGTTGTTCGAGACTAAAATAATAAAAAATAATTTCACTTTACAAATTTCTAACTAAAAACAAAAATCTTATATAACACTACTCATTAATATAAAATTTTAATTAGTTAATCATGTACATAAACATTTAAGCTAAAAATAAGATTTATCTAGTTCATTTTTTGAAATTACATTACTATATCTTAAGATCTTAAAGTTTAAAAGTTGCACTTCAAAATTGGTTCAAGTATTAAATTTGTAACAATAAAATAACATTTGACAAAAACCCGGTCTCAATTTGTTCTGCGCAAAGGTCGAAAAGTGGGGACAAATTTGTCAGGAGTTGTTCAATTGCGATTGGGAAGCATCAAATTTTTCCGACGAGAAATCCAGGTTGGAAAAAATTCATTTGGCGACGAGCAGCGTTTTAACAAAAACCCAAATGGAATTCCGCTTATGTCGCACTTTTGAGCCGCGACAAGCAAACGTGTTTGCCAGCGGCTTATTCCCGCGTTCCGTAACTTTCTTTAGCAAACACTCGCGCCACCTCTCGCAACGCTCGTCTCGTCCACCCGGCAACTCAACACTCGTGTGTCTGAATTATACTCGAAAAGATGCTTAGCCAGCTTCGAAATCCACCGACTACGGCCAAGCCGTGAATTCGCGATGCATCGTCATAAGCAAATTCCCTCCACAAGAGCCCAGTTCTATCAAAAGCGATTCATCTTTCTGCTACAATTTATCCCTGAAAAAAAGTCCAACTATGTTTGGTAATGTTCAAGTACATTTTCATATAGCTCTTCATCTTTTTAAATTAAAACTTGGGATTTTATTAAATGCATATTTATGAGGTTCGATATAATGCCTAATAAATAAATTACAATTTTAGTTTCAGTTTCAATTTTAATTCTGCTGAGTTGAAACTGTTATTACGTGTATATCTTAGTAAATTAAATAAATAGGTCAAAAAAATCGGAAATATTTATAGAATCACGTGGGGATACCCCTACTTTTCAAATTTATTGAAAAATTGTTAGAGTTATATTTTCTGTTAGGAAATATATATTAAATATAAAAAAAACTTGTATATACTTTATAGTTGATATTTAGTGAGTCATTTATCTCACTATTAACGATATAAAATGTCATGTTGGTCATGTTTTTTTATGGTAATTGACAAATATATTTATATTTTATATTAAATATGGAATTATATATTCAAAAATTCAATTTTTTCTATTAATGTTTGAAATTAGATCTACATAATTAACCTAATTATAACGAAATTCATCTTTTGAAACCGCCCCTTGCCTTTCAATTCAGGTTAAGAAACAAGAGATCAAAATAAAATATGCATCACTTAATAAAACTTTGCATGAATTTCTAATTTTTACTCCAGAACTAACTCATTTGAATATATCTCCAGAATTTTTCTAACATTAACGTACTCATTATCAGTTTCACGATCATTAAAGTCTATACAAATTAATCAATAGCAGCTATTCTACACTTCTGTCCCACACTCTGTTAATTAAAACAGAGTCAATGCATTTTCCGAGACTAAAAATAATCTGCCGCGAGTTGTTTATTAAAGACTAATCAATTATACCCAGCTTCTTGCAAAATGATTAACTTTTGCTGCGAAATCTATTCGCAAATGAAGCTCGGATATCGGTACAGGCGACCCATTTTCCCACAATAGCTGCCTCTTTTATTATACTGGAACACGAACAGTATATATGAAGACATATCGTGTGCCAAAGAGACAAGATGAAGATTGTATGCATTATTTAAGCCAGTGATATATTATCTCGTTTGCAAATCGATCATCATTTTAACGTGAAACGTCTCATTGTGCGCTCCAAACCATTCATATCTATACCAACCAATAAGACTTTGCGAATTTCAATTTCTGACTCGAATTTATGAACAAACATTGTCAAATTATCAAAACGATCTTCGTCAGATTTTTGCAAACTAAATGAAAAATAAATTAAATAAATTTTGTTCTTTGCACCGTCTCAAATTTCCCGCGCCTATATGGCGCGAAATTTTAAATTTCTCAACTCAGTCCAATTATCGTTCATTGATTTTATTATAAGAACAGTAACGTTTCACAATGTCCACGATATTTGCGACACTATAACAGTTACCTTCCACCACTTCATCAAATTTAATGAAGCTAAATTACGTTTATGACATTTTAAATCGAGCATGAAACCACGAGAGATGGAGTAGGAGAAACAAATGTTCCACTTAAGTTCACTCGACGACATCTTTTAGCAATAAAAATGTTTGCCATATGGACATGCTTAATGAAAAATTTTAAATTTCGTTTTATGGTTTTTAGAAATGGCATACAAATTTTTTCGTCGATAAAAATTGATAACCAAATATTCGCTAAATATTGAACATATTGAAGCAAGATTAAAAACGACGTGGCGCGAATTTCCCATTTTATCGGCCCATCGAATTGGAAGCTCGGACTCGAGATTCGAAATAGGCTCGATGAGCTCGGTCACGCGACAATGCATAAAATACAGACCATGCTTCTGCTTTACCTTTGTTTTAGCCATTTATTAGCCTGCCAATTGGCACACAGCATATTTTACTCGAAGCAATATAATAATTCATTGCCCAATAATAAATTTCGTTTTGTTCAAAGCAATTTTTTCATATTAAAAAATATTTCGTTTATATTGTATAATATCTAAAATATGCTTATTTTTCATATTTATATACCTAGATCCTAAATGAAATTGTTTTAGTAACTTATGGTACAATTTCAACTTCTAGCTTCTTTACTTTTCTAGTATTGCTATTTAGTTTCTTTATTACTTTATAAATTTTGAATAAAAATAGCTGTAACAAGCAAACATTATTCAAGAATGTTCCATATTACTCAATTTAGTTTGTTTGAAATTCTTGTTAACTAAATTCTGTATATAGTGGGGATATATCCCTACTCTTTAAGTTGAACACATGATTAATAGATTTTTGTATTTAATTTAGTATTTATGAATATTTATTATATATATATATATATATATATATATATATATATTTCTTCTAATGTATATATATATATTCTTCAATTGAAGCGTTGTATTTACTTTTATTGCAATATTGACAATTGTATGTCAAACATTGTGGTTCAAATTTAACAATTCATAAACTTAAATACGGAATGCCAAAGTTATAATTAAAGATGTCCTCAATTTTTAATTATGTTTTCATGAGAAAATCATATAAGTTGGCATGAATAGCAAATGTGTCATGTTATCTGAAAATTAGATTCGTGGTTTCGAGGGTTATACTCGGTTACCACGGTTATTACGAGGAGCAATTTCATCGCCGCGTTCATTGTTCAGCGGAGTCTTCAGATAAAGTCTGTCTCGGTCAAGCAGCGCGCGTTTGTCTGTCCTATTCTATCTCGCCGATTTCTCTTATTTGATAACAAAACTGCGAGGTTTCAACTCAACATGCCAATCGTCAATCACCAATCTCTATTTGACTACAATAAAGAAACAAATACTTTTTAATAGTTTTCTTTTTCACAAAAATTAATCAAAATAAAACTCTAATTTTTACAATTAAAAATAAATATTTTATGACAATATAGCTGAAATTTCTTTCAATGTTACATATTGAAAAACAATTGAGCATATATAAAAAGAGTTTCAAGAAGAATAAGTAAGGAAAATGTTCAGTTCAAATTTCAAATAATTTTGAAAATGGTAAGAGTGATTCAACTGAAAATTAAAAAAAAACAATTGCAGAAATTATGATTGAGCATATCCAAAGGTAAATTAGAATCATTAAAATTATAATAAAAACTGGAAAACGGATTCATTTTCGTAAAATAAAATATCGATTGAAAGCAAACAAAGAAATTAAATATGTTGAAGTAAATAAAAAAACTTTGCAACTTGACATGTCTACAAGCAATTAGAATCACATAATATTAATATCAAAAAATAAAAAAAGAGAAATTCCAACAAAGAGCAATTTAAATTGTTGAAACAACTGTAGAAAATTAAGAATGAAACGACAATTACAGACATTCTGATTGAATATTTTTTGCATAAGTGACTCTACACTGAGAGGAATTTAATAAATTCCAAAGATTTCTTTGTAACCTGGTGATATACTTATATCTTTCTAAAGATGAAATATAATTTTTCTAAGTATTTATATATTACACACACACACACACTGTCGCAATTTATTACAAATAAACATATAATACCACAAATACATGAAGAATTTCAAGTTTTTCTGTTACTTCAAATCTTAATACTGAAACCATTGAAATATAATAATATTGGAACGGGAACCGAGGCGCCGTTTAAGAGTATAGAGATAGAAGATCTGCGAGTGTACCACCTGTCTTTCTCATATAGTCTGCGCAGACCTGTGGGAGAAAGAAAGCTTCGCAATAGTGCTATCTTTACAAATTTTTCTAGACATTAGTGTTTAGATAATAGTTTCCATTCCAGCATTACTACACTGAGAAAAATATGTTGCAAATAATTACTGTTTAAACAGTAATTGAATTCCACATGTGACATAAAGATAAAAATTACTGTTTTTAACAGAAATAAATTCTATTTTATGAGTTTATTTTACGGTGAAGTATAGAAGAATTTGCTGTTAAAAACAGTAATTTTTATCATGTCATATGTGGAGTTCGATTACTGTTTAAACAGTAATTATTGCAACATATTTTTCTCAGTGTATACATGAAGAAAAATAATATTTACAATTATACTGTATGTATTTCCTTATTTTTTGCACCACTAAGTACAAACTAAAAATTGTATTACGTAACATTTGTTACATTTTCTTGAAGATATAAGTGAGTACATATACAAAACATTAGAAGTTGTGTGTGTGTGTGTGTGTACCAAACTATCTAGTAACATTTCTAGTTTTTTCTCAATAATTCAACGAGTCTAAAAAAATATAGTTTTAAATATATTTCTTCTAATTTTCAGGGACTACTACAAATCATAGGTGACAACACATAATTATTTGTCAATATTGTTGTTATGAACCAAAATAAATAATAATTAATTATTATGAATAGTGAAATTTCATTAAAAAAGTATATTAAAACAGAATTTACAAGCAAATTTTATTTAATTTAAAATCAATTTATGTATTGTTTTTAGTTCAGTAATAGTAGTAATTAGTACAGCAGTATAAAAGAGTCATGAAAAAATATATGCGCGCATATAGATTTTTCTCAATAGATCGATTGAATTGGTTTTGCACAAATAACTTGTACTTAATTACCGCGAACGCGAAATCGGGTCTGGTCAAAAAAAGCGCGGCGCCAGTTTTCGCAACCGCGCCATTCGATTTTAATAACAGCCGAATGGGCGAAACGTGGGAAGTGGCCGAACGCGTCGCGCAACGACAAGATCTCGACGCCCACGGTGGCTGGTACCACTCGACCTGACGCACGATTATAGCATCGTACCTTCCGCGTGCGGATCGTGGACGTCGCCATTACAATGTTACAAGGAAAACTATATCAGGTACCCTGTGACACTGTCTCCATTATCGTGATTGGTAACATTGTCGGTTCAACGATCGGGCTCATTTTCTCTGGTCGTTCGCGTTCAATTTCACCCACTTGACAACCATTAGGAAAATGGTTCTGCCGCCAATTTCGTTGGCCATTCAAAATAAGAAAGTGGACGTGGGTGAAATTCGAGAAATGTAATTAAGTAATATGCGTAAATTTGTTGAGATGATTAATGAGTTAATGAATATTATAATTCTTAACTGTGTTTTGGAATTCAAATCAGAAAAGCAAATTATTTATAAATTTATTTTTACTCTATATTTAATGCAATTTCATAAAAGAACCAGAAAAATTGTTTTAAATGAGATCTCTGAGAAATGGCACCCAACTGCCGATTTATCGTCGATAAGCTAATATATAACGCATTACTAATTTCCATATAACATAATAACGCGAAACGGAAACACGCCGTCCAAGTTTCAAGGTTTGACTTTAAAATTAAAAACGCGATACAAAAATTCTCACCACGGACTTCGTTTTGGATTATAAAATAAATAAATTAAAAAAGAACTTGATTAATCGTTTTAAATAAAAATTAAATTCTAAACAATGTGCAGCATACCTGTATTGATGCAAAATTACCGGGGAGATAAGTTAGGTTAATTCTGATTTATGCAGTCTATTTCACCTGATTATATGAGTAATAGTTTTGAAAAAATAATATCAAAAAAATAAATTATTTTTACAGAAAAGTTAACTCCACAATTTTTATGTAATTTGCAGAACAAACTAATAAATATGGCAATTTGTTTATTTTAATCTTCTGGCGGCACCACTAATAGAATTATTTACATAAATATATAGAAAATCCATTTGCATTCAATATTTGCTTTTATTTCTCTTTACAGTAAAACGAATATTCCATAGTTTTCATAATATCAGAAATATAATATTGAACGAAAATAAATTCAACTGCAAATGTTACAACTATCATTAAATTCGATTACTTTGTTCTGTAATTCTCAAAACTACATCAAATTTCAAAATTTCTTTCTTGTCTGACCAAACGGGAAGTTGTTCCATCTAAACTGCCGTGCTCGGACGCAAACTGGGTCACTTGTATATAAAATTGAATAATCACAAAAGTTTCTGCGACGTTATCGACGAGAAAAAAGAGCGCAACATTTCTTAAGAAAGTATTCAGACAGTTGTTTCGATTGTATGAATATAATCTTATTGAATATAAATCTGGTCTTGCATTGTGGCGCCGAGAAAAATCTTTGTCCGCGGTCCATAGGATTTCCTTAGCTTCGGGTAAGGTCTGAGTGGAGACGCGACGGCATTGTCTCGCTGTCTTTTCAGCGAAAATTAATCTTGCGCATTTTCAACACTCGTCTTCGACTACGAAAGTGTTTTATAAATATCGTTAGTGAAGACTTGAAAATACTCTGAATTAATATTCAATAAGGACTTTTTTACCGACGGAGCAGTGCTTCTTTATCAATTCTCTCGTCGCGTTTAAAAGAATTAACCCTTTCGACTACAAACTTTCCTGAATCAAGATAATATTTCTTTCTTTAATGTTGTCTTACTTCACAAATAAAACAAAATTTAATATATAAATATAAAAGGTCGATAGTTATAACAAAATTATTATTAATTTATTAATAAATTATTGTAATCAAATTTTATTCTATTACAATTTTAATCCTATCATACTTGTTATTATATTATTGCATTTTAATTTATGAATTATTAATATTTTCGGTATTTTGATGTAAATACAATTTTATTTTTTCGTAAATTAATAGAATATTTATTATTTATTTTATATAATTTTTGTATATAATTATTATTTATAGTTTAAAATTTGATTTATAATTTATTTACTTTTTTTTAAATAAAAAGAAGGAAATAAACATTGAACTGAATATCGTTAAAATTAAATTTTTGATTTACTAAAATTAAAAATATATATTTATGAAACAATACATTAATAATTAATAATAATTATAATAATTTTTATTTTCATATCGATCTTAATAGAATTGACTAATTCTATCTATTAATTTTAATATTATTAATAATATTAATAAATTAATCTATTAATAATAAAACTATTCTAATATTAATCAGCATTAATTTTTAAGATATGAATGAGTGTTACATTTACAATATAAAATTTAATTTCTTGATATTTATTAAACGATAATATAACTTAAAGATCATAAATGAACAAATATAAGTACAAAAAATAAAGCTTCAATACAAATGATAGAAACAGCAGAATTCAATCATTATAACCAACACTCTTAATAAATAATACAATGGTTTAAATTGTTGAAATACATTGCACAACTATATACCGGGAATTTCTCTTCAATGTATTGGCTTTCCCCACCAATCAATTAGTTAGAATGTTTTAGAACAATTGGTACTACTGTACGAGTATTAATAAATGCTCTCTTGAAACATTATAAACAGCATAATAATTACAATCATCATCTCGCTATTGCAAATTTTGTACGTTTTAGCTAGTTAATATTTTAAAAATATTAACATAATTTCAGATTGAAAATAATAAATTTGTTACTGAACTTTGAAAACATTATACTGTATTACTTTAATTAATTGTGAAAAATTAACTTATTTTGTATAAAAAATAAGTATTTAACATTTTAAATACTTGGTTCTTAAGGAAAACATTAAATATTTTCTGTTATTTTTGAAGAAAATGTAAAATTTAATATTCTCACCTTTACCAAGTTTTCACTGAAGCATTTTTATTTTTGTAGGAATATTATTATAATTATTTTTTAATCTTTGATTTTTTTATAAAATAATATTCCTCTAAAACACTTTTAAAAACATCCCCTGTTATATAGCTCATGTATATACTAGGTTAGGGTGGCCTAAAACGCTAATAAGATAAATGAAGAACAAACTCGTGGCAATCAATTCTTCAAATCCTATTTTCATATTTTTGTATCATAATATATGGAAATTATTTATTAAAGAAATCCAATTCTTTACATTCTCGTAATTTTGATGATTCTTAACGTAAACATTTCCTTTCATTTAAGATTAAAAGCGAACTCGGTAGTGCAAAGCAATTCGCAAA
>JABFPK010001676.1:1273-11337 GCA_022817445.1 Habroteleia sp. ZL-2020
AAATTTTTAAATGGATTATTTTCGTATATGAAATGGATCTGAAATATTTATAGCCATATATGTGAATTTCTATGGACATATATGAACTCCATATATGTATCGAGAGTTTTCATATATGAATGCTGCAAACATGTCAGCCATATATGTTTCATTTTCACATGGGATCCAAAAAAAAGGTATATTGATTTTTTGATACGATACGCCATTGTAAATGACGTCCCCTTGCTTCTTAATAAAGTTGATTGTGAAAAACAAATTAGCAAGTGCAATTTATTTAGTTTGCGGACTCGTTTGAAAAGAAGATTGAATTTAATCATGCGTAATAAAAGGGCCGCCGTCACATGTGAATGTCAAGTTTTCGCGAACGGAAGCAGTTGAGCGACATCACGATGTAATCGGATGCGACCCTCCGGCCGGTAACACTGTAGCAACAAATGCGCGTGGAGACTAAAAGGGCTGACGAAGCCCCTACATTCCTAACAAACCTGTTATTTTAGGAATGGCGTGCTAATGGAGCTAACATGGCGATTAAGGCGCGCTAAGGCAGCGCGAGTTGGCAATCTTTCACTTAGACTCGCGATGCGCTTCTGCGATGTATTCCCCGTTGTTCGTTGAAAGATATAGCTCTGTTTATTTACGGGCTACTTATTTGCGCTTGATTCTTACCTGAAACAGAAAGACATAAAATGGACGTTAGCATTTACGTATATTTAGGACAATTTGTAAACTTCAAGGACAAAAATCTTACTTCGAACACAAAGCTTTGTTTTTGAACAAAAACTTTTTCTCGAACGTGACTCTTTTGTTCAAATTATAATAAAATATTAATTTATTTAATAACTACGAATTTGGAATTGATTGACATCAAAAGAGACGTTTCTCATTGTTGACGACTGAAATTTCCCTGGTAGAAATGAAATCGGGTTGGCCACATTACAAACGTGGCCCTGGCCAGGATGAAACATGGCAAGCATGACAGTTTTCCTTGTCGGGCCCACACTAGGTCCGTAACAAATAACACACCAGGCCCCGAAATTGCATGCAACGCCGGGCAATATAGTGTCCCCGAGCAGGAATGCCCTACAAAGGGCTTTGATATGGATTTACTTAAGGGGCCATGGCTGAATACCTTCAGATAATCATAAGACGGTTAACTAATTTGAAGCAAATAAAATTATCCCGGGCCCATCATAGGGCCAAACGTGGTTAAGAAAATAGGCTTCCCCATGAGGGCCATTCTCATGCCCGGCGTTACATGTGCATACATGTTTTAGTCCGGTCTAAATTTTTACTAGAGTTGTTCTGTTAAAAATTGACCTAACGACGTTAGCCTGGATCCGAGGGATTTAGTTGTAAAAAATGAGTTTTCGCGAATTTTTTCTTCGTACGTGACAGTTTGCGAGAAAAGTGAATTTGAGATGTGCAAAGATCGGTTGGATAATGGCATTACCGAAATAATTTACGGCGGAATGACGGGATTAAGGCGGCAGACACTTGAGCCGCGTTTAACGGTTATTTTAACCGCGAGATCTTTGGTGACAATTCTTTCCAAGTGCATTAAGATTTTAGCAGCTTGTCCGAATCTCGTTTTCTTTTTTACGCTTCTGACAAATTAATGTTTCCACGGAGGAGCACGATATCTTTTGCGGGACACTGACGCTTCAATTTATTAACTCGGACAAAGCGAACGTGAATCTTTTGTTCGATGAATTTTGTTTTGTCTTCGCAAATTAATAGGCCCTGCGAAATGCAGGCGAATAAAAATAGCAACAACTATATTTAATCCGTTTTTTGCCGCGAGTGGTATTTGTCTAGCGTTTTATATATACATTATCTGATGGGATTTTTATTTTGACAATGGGCCATGAATTCGAGGAAGAAAAATATTTGAACACAAATAAGAAGGCACCAGTCACTATTTGTCATGCACCACTGTCAGACTGCTGCGGTTATAACAAATAGCCTTGCATCACCGGCCCACATATCTATCTACGTAAAAAATGTCGATTTGACTCTCTATTCGGATTTCTTTTGTGCAACAACCTTCGTCGTAGAAAAACGCCGCTTTATTTGCTCAACACTCCGAATTTGACTTCTGGCCAAAAATATATATAAAGGATGCCCCTTTGATAGCGCGTGCATATGTACACAGCTGACAAAAATCTCTTCGAAACAATTGGGTCTCAATGAAATCTCGGTTGGCGAACTTCTTTTACCATAATCGCACAAATTCTGCACTCAGAAAAATGTTTTGTTGGGTCAACGAAAATATGGTTTTCCCAAACAAATAATTTAGTAGAAATATGACCAAACAAATTTTTGATTTACACAACTAAACAATTTTGTCGTTTAACAAAAGCATAACTAGATTATCTCAACTAAAAATTTTAGTTAATATACCGTACCATAATTACATAAAATATAAATATAGTAATAAACTCTGGGACAGATAAAGTTGTATATATTTGTATAATTGTCTAATTATTTCGTTCGAAAAAATACCTCCCGGTGTAGGATTCGAACTCGAGATGCTGCGGTGTCGGTGGAACGCTTTAACAACTGGGCTATTCAAGATACATTTCCATTATAATATTTTAAACCCGGTGAAACATTAGCTTAGTGCAATTTAATGTTTTGCATCCCTTATAGTGTCAAATATTTAAAAAATATTTAATAAATAAACAATTTTAATATATATAACAAATAAAAAAATGTTAATAAATTTTATTGTGAAAATAATATATTTAGAAATATAAAACAAAATATTGTATAAATATCAAGAAAATATTAAATATCTATTATTTTTTAATAAAATTTAATATTTGCAAACAAATATTTTGTTGTGCCAACCAAACTATTTAGTTGCATATAATAAAATATTTCTATTATCATTTTAACCAAAATTTATATTATTTTAAAACAGTCCAAAAAAATTAATTCATAAAGTGGAAACATTTGGAAAATAATATTTCTTATGCATTTTACACTCGCTATAAATTGAGAAAAAAAAAGTCGGATAAACAAAAAATACCCGACAATCTTTTTCCGCACGTCCGCGTCTAGAAGTAGAATAGAATTCGAGATCAAAGAGTAGCACCCATTACTTGGATCGATTTTTTAGTCGGCGCGACTATCTATTTTACATAAAAAAGTCGTGTTTTAGGGGCAGACGGAATAAAGATAACGAAGGCAAGATCGTTGGTCTCGCGAATTTAAATGACTGCGTATCAATAAAAGTAGACTTCTTTTGTATTTCTTTTTCATGCGTCAAATGCGTTATCCATCATATTTTCCGACGAGTCATGAATCGTTGTTCGGTCGATGGTAGCCAGGATAAATTAATTTATGAACAAGATCGTTCGATATTCACAAAATGAACGCGATTAAATGAAAATGATCTAATTAAGGTTGTTAAGTGAAGGTGAAATTAAAATGATAAAGTCCAAAAAATTTTTAAATGTGTTTTCAGATTTAGACTCTTACTTCAATTAAAATTATGAATACAGAAAAAATGATAATGTAAATCACTTTTTTTACCAAAAAATAGATAATTTATGATAAACAATTGAAAGCCATTGCTTTTGATAGTTTTAAAATACCATATAGTAAATTTTTAACAAATTTTTTCCTCCGTGTATAATATTTTTTTATAAAATTATTTTCATTCATATATGAAAACTCTCGAAACACATATATGGTATTCATATATATTCATAGAAATTCATATATGGCCATATATGTTTCAGATTCACTTCATATACGAAAATAAGTTTCTTTCGTATGATTGTAGCTTTTATATGGGTTATTTTCATATATGAAATGGATCTAAATCATATATAAACCTCATATGTTACGGTAGTTTTCACATATGAATGCTGCAAACATATATGTCACCCATATATGTTTAATTTTCACATTTTAGTAGAATATTTTAAATGAAATGAAAGAATACACCAATAAACATGTTTAGAATTTTTTATATCTATTTATAACGATCTTAATGTATTTTGGCCATCCATGAATCCTTGTTAGTTTGCTGATAGTCGGATTAAAGAATTTCGCGAGTCGGTCTGCACGATCAATTGGCCGTTGCGTCGCCGTTGCTGTCTATTTACCTCGTATCTGTCCGGCCGGCTGTCATAAAATGACAATGCTCGCGCTATGGAGCATGAGCAGATGTACACGCGCCGATAAATTAGTTACATTTCCTGTCCCCTCGACGCCAAAAAGCCTTTGTTGTGGCCTGCTCTCGTGAGCTGCATTATGCTACTAGACTATTATATTATCGTATGCGTTTAGCGCAAAAATTGTCACTGTAATGTCATGGGACCTCTTTTATACCAATTTATCGATTATTTTTGTCATTTTTTATGGCGAATCAAGTGACACTGATACATTGTATGATTTATTATTCAAAGTAAAGAGCATTTTAGGGAAAATTATGATTCAGCATTGTAGTTGTACCCGAAATGTGATATCGTTATATGGGGAATTTAGGACGATATATGAAATATATGAAAAATGTTTAGAAACACAATAACACATAATATGCTCATTCGACCGTTATTATCATACATCATTTCTTGATTTGACAGTTATTATTGCATAAATATTATATCGACGCCACTTAAGAATAAAGGGATACTTCAAACCTTGGTTATGAAAAAGATATCTTAGAAAATCATTGTGAAAAGTGATTTCTCAAATTATGGTTTGAAAAAGTGATAAAATAACTTCTGCTTATAAAAAGAACAACTCCCGTCTATATAAAACAGTTTTTTAAATATTGAGTTCATTCTTGAACATTTTTTAAATCGCCAACAAAATGCTATCGAAAAATGAGAAATTTTAAAATAGAAAAAATAGGATTGTGCTAATACTATTCATCCGATCTTTATCTAATGAATTGTTTTTTGTAGAGATTTCAATTCTGCATTAGTATTATATAAATACTGGTATGTTTTTGTGAAAATTTGAATATAATTCCAATTATTATTTCGGAAATCCGAGTGAAAATTGACAAATTTTGCAGGAAGGACCTTCAAAATTTTTAGGGGTTACAAAAATTAATGTTTCAGATTCCGCAAAATTTTATATAAATGACATCTCTGATGTGAAAGAATATAGAAAATGGTGTTTGTAAAGTACAAAATGAAAAAAAAATTTTTTTCACCAATTTCAGGTGCCCCAGATTTCAGGATTTTGGAACACAAACTGAGGATAAGGATGAAATTTTTTTTTTTTCAATTTTCTATCACAAATCGTATTTTTGGTGCATAAATAAGTTTTTGTAAATCTCTTCACCTATATGAGACTTTATTTTTCCATCTGAACTGAATTTGAAAAAAATTTCCAAATCGTCAAAAAAATACTATCAAAAAATTCGAAATTCTAAAACAAAAAAATTAGGATTGTGCTGAAACTGTTAATCTGATCTTTATCTAATGAAGCATGTCTTAAAGAGAATTGAATTCTGCATCAAAATAATATAGATACTTGTATGTTTGTACGAAAATTTGAAGATAATTCCAATTATTATTTCGGAAATCCGAGTGAAAATTGAAAATTTTTGCAGGGGGGGACCTTCAAAATTTCGAGGGGTCAAAAAAATGAATGTTTCAGATCTCGCAACATTCAATATAAATGACATCCCTGATGTAAAAAAAGATAGAAAATGGTGTTTAAAATGCAAAATGAAGAAACAATTTTTTCACCAATTTCAGGTGCCCAGATTTCACGTTTTTGGAACACAAACTGACCTTAGGAAGGAAAAATTTTTTTTCCAATTTACTTCTTGAAATCGTAATTTGGATGAGTCAATAAATTTCCGAGCATCCTTCCACTTATAAAAAACTTTATTTTTGCATCTGGATTAAATTTCAAACAAATTTTTCAAATCACCCAAAAAAATGTTATCGAAAAATGAAAAATTTTAAAATAGTAAAACTTTGATTGATGAGGTCGATATTATATTACTATTATTATATTTTATATTATATTTTTAATTATAATAAATTAAAAGGTTTCATTTTTAAAAAAAATTGAAAAATTGAATTTTAAATTGAAATATTATCTTCCACAAAAACTAAATATTCATTTCATAAAAATCATAAAGTTTCGGTATCTGACGTTGTAGAATAATTTTAATAAAATTTTGATTAATTTTGTATTCATCTGAATTCCTAAAATTATAATTAAATAAACTTACTATCTATAATATTTAATTAAATTTTACTTCATCTCTCATGTTAAATAAATGTTACTCATATACTCAAAAATGCTATAGCATTTGAAACATTTGCGTAATTTCATATGTGCATTTTGCAAAATATGGGGCAAAGACTATATTATATATAATAATATTTTATTACGAAATTTTTAATAAGATGCAAATACACTAATACATTATATGTAATTATTTAATATCATAAAAAAATTACAGAAATATGTTAATATGAGAAATAAATATTCTATTTAATCTACACGCATTCACGCGGAACTTTTTAATTAACTTTTACGTTAATAATGTTTTCTTTTGTTACTTTTTAAAAATTTGTTTGTAAGATTTGTTTAAAAATACATTAATATCGATAATATGAAAACATTCATTTTCAAAGAACGTTGTCTTGTATTTAATGCATATTATTATTCAATCAATAGTTGTCGAACTTTACTTAATTTATAAAAAAAAGAAAATTGATCCCAAGTATTATTTCGTCGATCGTATTCAAAATTGTTAATTTGTACTTATGTATAATTAATATATCATTACTGTTGTAAATTATTGTATTCATTTATAAATCGTGTAAAACATATTTAAAATTTAAATAATTGCATTTTTATGATCAACGCTACGACTAAAATACTTATTTGTATTATTTAAATTGCAAATTTACAATTCCAGACAATTTAATCCATCCCATTACAGTTTTATTTAATAGTTTCTTCGGTGTCAGATATTATGTTTTACCGCTTGTAACTTTATTTGCTTTATACGTTTCAACGAGATAATACATATTATCTTTTAGTAACTTAGCATTGATTTTTATTTGCTTCGGTTGATTTTTAAGAATAAAAAAATACTATTTAATACTCCATTAATCCGCCTTATTGAATGTTACGCTTCCAACTGATTTTGTTGTCATCCTTGTATGGATTCGCGACAAAAGAGTAAAAGAAATAAAATGCATTCGAACGTTTAAAAGACAAGCGTGTATCAGCGATCCGCATCGGAGTTCTCGTGACGTTTGACTAAAATCATGTGCCCATTCGTCTTTCGTGTCGGCGCTTTGCCAATGAGATTGACACTTTAAATCGTCACTAATCTCAATCGACGTTCTACTCAAAAGGTCCGAGCTTTTCACTTACTCGCATTGAAATATCTAAGTTCATAAATATTGAACTATTTAGTAATAAATTATTCATCCTATTGAAGATTGATTTCAACGCTTGCACATACAAAATCACAATCAATTGAAAAACCCAATGAAACGGTACATTTAATAGTAATTTAATAATAATAATAATAATCATTATTTATTTTGATTTCAAATGCTTTAATTATATCTGTCTACCGATGAATCACATACATATTTTCATAAGTTCGAGATATATATATACCATGCAAATAATTATATATGGCATATATATGATTCATATATCATGTATGTATGGTACATGTATGAAATGCATATGGAAAATGGCATATATATGGCACATATATGACACATGTATGGAACATATATGGTATATATATGGCATATATATGGCACATATATGACACATATATGACACATATATAACACATATATGATACAAATATGACACATATATGGTACATATGATACAAATATCACATTTATATGACACATATATGGCACACATATGTTCATTTTTACATGGGTATTATTTGTCAAATTAATACGCAAATAAATCAATAAATACAAAAATTAAATTTACCTTGTGCATTTGCATGAAAAACTCTTTGTAGAAAACGTAACTTCATCTTCCTTTTGACTGTATTATTATAACACTAATAACTGTATACATTTTTACAACATAAAAACGAGAATAACGTTGATTCACTAATTGAAATTGTGATTAATTTTCATTTATTAACAGTTTTCTTAGCGCGTTTGTGCATTATTTAATTTGTTATGCTTGGTCTTACACGTTGCATTTCAGTATATAGTTCGTTAAATTTTAAGTTCGTTTTGACTTTAAGTTTAATTACTGCTTTAATTAAATAAATATAATTCAATCCTTTGCTTTCTTTATCAACTTATTTAAACTGGGTTGTTTAAAATCTGTTTATATTTAAACATAATTAGAGAAAATACATATATTCCAGTTGGTTAAATGGATGCGAAAAAAAGGTTGTTTTACATTACGCGCGTTCTTCCTTTTGCACGGGCACGTTGCATGTTTCTGGCATCCCTTTTCTCAGCGCATCGCGTCGCCTTGAATATTTTATTTCGTTGCTTTGCACAAGTTTATTTCAGTACCGCATCCGCGAAGCGGATAAAGCGTTCATTCATGGGTTCGGCCCATGTAAAATCAGCGGCGCGGCGTCCGAAAAGGCATCATCTATTGCTGGGAGGAAATGAGCGCTCCGTTGCAGTGAAAGTGTCGGAATTTTGGCCCAAAGATACGAGACCCGTAAGGACAGATGCGGCTGTCATTCACGCGTCAAAACATTTCTGATGCGGGATTCATGCCGCGAAAACAAAAAAATTCAACTTGGTTAAAAATATCGTATTTTTTCGGAGATATGAGGCATCGAGCTTCTAATTTGAAGCTTTTGTATCTCAATTCGGTTGGTACGTCTGTTTCATTTCGAAATACGACGAACGAAGAAGGGAAAGCAAAATTGCTTTTCGCATTTGTCATTCATATACATTATATACACGGAGAAAAATAAAATTTGAAATATTACTCGTTAATGAAGATTATTAGAATATTTTGTTTAAATTCAAAGAAAGGGTAAAGTTATTCGGACTAAGTTTTTTTTCAAGTTATATATACAATAATATTCTTGTAACCTAAGCTGAATCTGGTTATCATAACCGAGAGTCGCGGTAATGTTTTCGAAACAGTGTAAGAGGTTATGTTGTCAAATAACGATAAATGTAATCGATGTAATTACTGAAATAAGGCGGTGCTCACAACAACCATGCGAAAATGAAACATATATGTTTGCTGCATTCATACATGAAAACTCCCGAAACATATAGAGGGTTATATATGTTTCAGGTCCATTTCATATATGAAAATAAGTTGTTTTCGTATGGTCCATATATGTCAAAGTTTACCACGGTTATCTTTATATATGAAATGGATCTGAAACATATATGACCATATATATATGAATTTCTATGGACATATACAACCCCTTATATTTCAATTTCACATCGACAGTCTCGTTGTCATTATATTGACACCGAATATTTTAGTAATGATAACCAGAATTCTTAATATCCATACTTTTTTTCTGCGTATACGTTTTATTATTCTTACTGCTTTGAAATATCAGAAAATTGATTCATTTTAAATTGATTAATTATTGATAAATGGAGAATATTTGAAATCTCATAACTATATTATCAAGTCAATGTTTTAACGCATATAATACACAATATACATGGAACATACTCAATCAATACTCAAGAATTGCGTGATGCTTTAAACGCTATTATTTTGCTGGGAAAACTAATACCGGAAATGTTATATTTTCTTATGTAGCTAGGATTTCTTGTCCCTTCATTACCTTTATTTTTTATGATAATTTTTGTCTTCCAAATTGCATATAATGGCATAAACACTTCTATCGGATAATATACAACTAAAAATACTCCAATTTACATGAATGTAAATATACATATATCATTTACTATTTAGTTGTTTTATTTTAATCAACATATCATTATTAATTAATTATAAATATAAATTAATATAAATAAAAATATTTTATTGAGAGATTTATTGTAAGTATATATCATGCTTACAAGAATAGAGTAAACAATCATATTTATAAGCGGGATGGGGGGTGGGGGGGTGTTTAGGGA
>JABFPK010001677.1:0-11334 GCA_022817445.1 Habroteleia sp. ZL-2020
TCATAATCCAATACCGTTCAAAATTTAAAACTTTTGTAAAAATTGTAAGCAAAATTGATTTTTATTTTCATTTTTTTAATTTGAATTGTTTGAATTTTTATTAATTAATCGCTCTTTTTAATAACTGAATTATTTTTGTTTTTTTTAAATGCTTAAATTTAAGAAGTATGCCGAATAATTACGACTATATATGTTTATATTCATTTGTTTTTTTCAATTCTTGACGCTGATATATTAACGTCAAAGAATTGAAATTCAAATAAACATTTTAATATCTGCCGTTATTCGTAAAACAAATACCGCAGCATCATGCTTCTGTTTCTTACTTAAAAAAAGTCTACGTCTCTAAGGATTTTTATATCTCTAGTTAAAACGGTGCTAAAGATCGAAGGTACGAAGGTCTTCTGATCGGCGTGCAACATGAGCTAATAATTATATATTACACTGTTCCCGAGAATATGAAGGTCGTCGACATCCTCAGCACTGTGATTCTTTATGCTTCCTTGTGCTCTGTTTTTTTTATTGAAATAAATAAATAAAAATATTGCGTAATGTTTTCAAACAACTTTTTCTAAGTATTTACTTATATAAAATGTGTAACATATTACTACAGTAAAAATATGTTTGTTTGTATACATATATTACTTTAGAATTACTTTAGAATACTTTATATTATATTTTTTTAATTATCAAAATGTTATTTTATATTTTTAAAAATTGCTGACGATATTAAATAACATAATAATTTTAGAAATATAATTTATAATTTAAAGTAATTTCACTTATTCTAAATAATTTATTTAAAAATATAAAATGTTAATTTTATTTCTAAATAAATATTTTTAAATACACTAATTTTAACAAAATATTCTACTATATTATATTGAAATACTAAACTGTTATTAATACATATATGAATTCGAAGAAATGTAAGCCCGATTTAGAAATCCCTCCAAACGATAAAAAATATTCTTAGTATATATATTCTTAGAATATTTCAAATATATTATATAATATATTGATGATATAGCAGAAATAATATGTTAATGAAATAATCCAAATTTGATTTTTCTAGTTCTATAAACATTTCTGGGTTTTAAAATATTAAATTTTCTAGAAATACACCAGGAATATTTTACCTATCGAACATAAGAATATTTCATTAGCATATTTGTGTGTGAATAAAATTCTTAGAAAATATATCAAAGGAACATTTTGTTGTTTAGTATTCAGAATATTATTAATGTTTAATAAAAATAATAGTCAACAAAATACTTTGGCAATGACATTTATTATTTGTAATTGTAATGTTATATATTTTGTTTTATATTGCAATATTTAACTTAGTCAAAGCAATAATAGCAACATATACTCCATGAGCAACAACTCCGAAAGCAGTGCCAAATTTTCATAGCTATATATAATTTGCAACAGCTTATTATTAGGTATAGCGTTGGACAACTTTTTAAACAAAATTACAATACATTGACAATGGAACTTCGTAACTAATCATTCTCTAATTTATTTTAATATTCTCAACTATAGCTATATTTCCAGAATATTCTGCTCTATTAAAGAGAAATTTTTTATCTGTAAAAATATCGTAAGCATTATATCGTATAGATAATCCTGAATATACCATTAATATATAATATATATATACTGGAATAGAATATTTAAAATTTAAAAATTTACATTTCTTTAATAGAATATATGGCACAATAAATTTTTTGAGTACTAAATAATTTATAAAATGGTGTAGTTAATAAAATCGTTAAATATATGAGTCTAAAATTAAAGTAATATTGAGATTATAAATATATCTCATAATGACAATTAATTTTCCATTTCAATAACAAATATCATTTACACAACTTTATGTTTAGTTATTAAAGTTTTCGCATGTATTTATAATTATCATTTTATGTACGTGAAATAAAAATGTATGCGTCTGATGGTATTGTTAAGAATTTGGAAAATTTCGGTCATGAGATTGGGAATGTGAAACACGTGCAAGAGTAGAAAAACATTATTTTTAAGCGATCAAAAATGGCAATAAAAACTGTTACGAAATTTGTTGTTTTTTAATGTGATATATTGGACTTCGTTTATTTTATTGTGTCTTTAATTTTGTTTCCAGATAAGAAATACTAGTTTTCCTACATTACGGTTATAATTAAGTAGTAAATTACGACATATGCATAAAAATATAGAATTAAAATAAGTTATTTATTAACAATTAATTAACACTTAGAGTATCTAAGTTTAATATGACGTTTCTTTTAAGTATAATAAAATTATTATTTATAAATTGTAAACAGAAATAAATTGATATAAAATATCTTCTACAAAATTTGGTAATCCAAAATTTAATCGATTTATGAAATAATAGTAAACTGATCTTAGTAGTATTAAATTTATAAATATTTGTCTTATTAGGATTTGAATATTTATTATCATTTTAGATTTATAATATTTCACAATATTTTTTTTTAAAATATGATGATGTATATTTTGGTATAAAAAGTTTTTAACCAAAATATATATTATATGTTTCCTTATTATTACATTGTAAAATAAGATGTTAAAAAACGCAAAAAAATTATATTGATGTTATACAATGAATATAAACATTTAAAATATGTAGACAAAAAGTTAAATGCATAAGGATCCTAGGATCCTTATATATTGTAATTTTTTGCATAAATGCATTGAAAGTATATTTCAGAAGTAACAAAAAATTTTAGATTAAATTTGAAAACACATAAATTAATTAAGATACAAGTTTAGGAATTAATGTATAATGAAAACAATTTTGATTTATGGTCATATCAAAAATTTCTTTGATTAGATCTTTTTATCTCCAAAGGAGAGCTTAATATTGGAAAAGAAAATAAATCCGGATTACTAAGAAAACCAACTGCAAGGAAAGAACAGCATTGTGAAAAATGTATCATACTGCATTGAATATTAATCATAAGCATAACTTCACTTTAAACCATTTACCATGAATTATGGAAAAATTATATGTTTTATAAGTCATTAAAAATGATTTATATGATTGTTTTTCAATACGGTATGGTCAATTTTTCATAAAATATTTGTTTAGAATGTTTTAACAAATAGAAACTTTATTTATATTTATAACATTTACCGGCATTTTATTATTGTTATTATTATTTACTCAGCATTTACCAATTCAGTAAATAAATTACAATAAAGATTATTTACAATCATTAATAATATTTGTATTAAATATATAAAAATAAAATAATTTCATAAAAAAACTTTAATAAAAAGCATTTTGCTAAAAATATATAGCAAAATTTTTATTCAGTATAATTTGATATTATACATAATATGGTAAAAGGGTTCACCTTCAGGAACAATATAAAAGTCCTAGGACTTAATTGTTCCTGAAGGCCAACCCTTTTATCATTATTTAACAAAAAGGAACTTCTTGGGCATATTGAGATTAATTAATTAATTATTTAATTAATTTTTTTCTCACGCATTATACGTAATATTTATACATTTTATATTAACATTATTATAATAAAATATATTAATAGTTTAGAAAATTATATTCTGGCACTAAAATTCGTTAATTAAAATAATATACTCCAATTTTATTTATTATAATAATATAATAAAATAAATTAAAAAAAATTTCATAATTGTACAATCTTTTTCACTAAATTCAAATAGAATAAATGAATAATACATGATAAAAGATAATCTTCAAATAAAATATATGGACACAATATTTCCAAAAATATATTTATTCAGGTTTTTGAAAAATTGTAATAATGACAAATATGCTTTAGTTCCAAGAATTTTTATCTTTTAAAATACTGTTAAATTCGAAAAAAATGAAAGGGGTTGTTTTGCCGAAAGCCCGTAAGGTAGCGAAGCTGGTTGCTAAGAGGGTGGGGGGTTTCCCGGTTGACGTCTATCGATTGATAAAAGATTCGTCTCGCTTTGATAACTAAACAAGCTTCCTCATTGGCGAGTCTGCGTTGTCCGAGGTAAAGGCGGCGCTACGATAGGTTGAACGCCGCTATAAGTGAACTTACAAAAAGAACGTTCATTCAGTTGTAGTTCGTATCGCTCTCAACACATTTGGTGAGTACATTCTGCATTTTAACAAAATAGATTATTATACACATAAACACTAAAAACGATCAAGAATACTATCTTACAAATTTTAAACAATTCTGTTAAAATATTCCATTCAGAATCTAATTACATAAAATCACATTTTAAAGAATTGTGTTGCAATTAAACAAATTTATATTTCATGATCATTTTCGGTGTTGCTTTTTCAATATCTCCCAGTAATAATTCATCTATTATCATTGGAAACTTTTGAAAAATAATTTTACATGTGAGTGGTTTTTAAACAAAATAATTTCTGCACTTTAAAACACCTGGTCATATAGCATCCATTTTTAAATTAACTCGTTTTTCGAGTTGCACTTTTGAATATTTTGTGATGACAGTTCTCTAAATAATACTTGTGAGTTTTAAATATTTCAGTTACATTGATATCTATGGAAACTTTTTGTTTATTAGTATATTTGTTGAATATAAAGAATTTATTTTTCAGTTGAGATGACTGCTAAATAATCTGATGCATAAATTGCTTCATGTTGATATATTTTTAAAAGTAAAGAATTCAGGTCGCAATGCAAGTTGATACGTCTTCGTAGAATCAGAATTTCGGGTATCTTTTATCTATGAACATACATTGAAATATAAGGAATTTGAGAAACACAATACAATAAAATGTTTTAACAGTTTGACCTGCATCAAACAATTATCATGAGTCATGTGGAAATGTAATTCATTTCTTTTAAAATAATAGCTCTTTTGTTTAGAAAAGATTAGTGAATCATTTTCTTTGACAATTTCATTCTCCGTTTCAGTTATTGAAGGAAAACTGCATTTCATATCAAAAACGTATTATAAAAATACCATGTTCTAAATGAGATTTCTTTTCAATATTTCCATTTATTAGTAGAAAAATAATATTTTTGATTTATGTATAGAAAAATTGTATACCAAAGCAAAAGTTTGGTTAGAAATTTATCAAAAGTATGGTAAAATTTGACTAAACTTATTAAATATTACATTTATATTATTTATTAAAACTACTTTTCAGTACAGTATAATATATTTTGTACGGATTTTTCTCTCCATGTAGATTAATAAATGAAATACCGAATGTGATTTATATTGTTGATAAAATTTATCAAATTTTTTTTGTTCGTGTATATTATATAAATTAATTTTAATGTTTTAATTATATACTTTAAAATATTTTTGTAATATATAAATATCTTGATTCTATACAATCGTGTTGCATTTCTGGTATAAATAACAAAAAATTATTTATATTATTTTAATATGAAATTAATAAGATAAAAAATGTGTCATTTGTTAAATATTAAATTCTACACGATTTTAATAACTGAAATCGTAGATGTTATTTAAAAAAACTGCTGAAGTTACTTTTAATCTGTGATTGATACCTGTATTAAATTTAGAAACATTGGTAATTTTGATAATGATAAAATAATTATTGATTGATAATTATTACAACAAATATAACAAAAATAATAATATGGCAATTGTTATACTATAAAAAAATTAAAAATTATCTCTTAATTTAACAGAAATCAATCGAATTAAATTAAATAATTATTTTTCTTCTTAAATTATTGTCATATATGATAGAAAAATAGAGCAATTATGAAATGTTTTTCAAAGATATAAATAATGTAAATCGACGCAATTTTAATTTCAAACGCTTCGGTGGAGCAAAGCCTGGCCATAAATAGAAACTTTCGCTAAGAAACGAATACTTTCATACTTTAACGCGTTGATATATTTCATTCTTATGTTTGGAGTCTCTTACTTTTTTTTTAACTAAAACTTTACATTGACTCGAATAAATTATGTATTCACAAAATAAAAAAGGAACAATTTAATTAATAAATAAAAAAACAAATTCTTAAAAAATGACAGCAAAGTAAACAATAAATTATGTCAATGTTTATTTCTAAGAAAATTGTTCTATCATTTAATTTATATTTTAGTGATATCTCTATTCAATATTAATTTATTTCTTGTTTACTTTATTATTATAATATTAAAAATAAATTATCTGCTCGCAATGAAGAGTTCTTAAAAATAAACATAACCTATATGAACATGGACAAATTTTTACACATAATTCTATATAAAATTAAAAAAATAATAAGTTGAATATATATTTATAAAATATGTATCAAATTCCATATATTCTTATATGTTTAGTTTCAACAATGAAAGAAACATTCATTGCGCGAATCATTAAAACAAAACTGTGACGAGTGTAATCGATATTTTACTTTTACTGTAATCGGAGTTGCGCGTTTGCGCAGACCTATGAGCAATAGAATATTTTATCCAAGTGCATAATTTCGATTTACATAAATTTTTAGTGATAAAACTTACATTATGCAACAATACGGTGCAAATTTCAAAATCGGAGCAAAGCAAACAAAATTTTCACTGTCAAAATTGTCGAAATCAATGAGAAGCTCGTGCTATCGTAACACAATTGGCGTTTATCAAAATACATATAATTGTCAATTGTTCGAATTAGATAAATCAGTCCTCTGAATTATCCAATGATAATATTGAACTTTGTAATGTATCGAGATGATGAAACGTTTCGAAGTTTGAACGTTCAACTTTTCTGATAACTATCTAATAATCTAATTTCATGATTTTAAAATTGGGTTAAATTTTTTCAGATTCTATAATTTTAAAAATAATCTAGAAAAGTATTTTTAAAATTCCACGATGAGTTTGTCATTTTATATAATTCTGTTGCAGCTTATTATTAAAACTTAGAAATGACATTAATTTGATGCAAAAGAAAACTAAGAGTAACATAAAAGTTGAATGAACTGAGGTTTAGACAGAGGATGTTATAACCTGTAATGTCATAGAAATTGTTCCTTCTCTATGTTCCTCGTTATTCGATTTTGCATATCGAGAGACATCGAAAAAGAGACAGAACTAAGTGGCAATACTGTATATAACTGAACTTTTCTTGAAGATATACGTCATTACACTGGTATATAGACTTTCAAACTCTATTTTTAATGCATGTATGTATGCATGTGTACGGGACACACATTGACGTTAAAAAACTCCAAGAACGACAGCGTTACACCGTTCAGTACTTGTATTTCATCGCGATAACAGCGTCTCATCATTAAATGCATTACAGCATTAAAAAAAATAATTTCCATTAACAATGTAATTTCTGACCACAAAAAATGATTAAAGGAATTCAAATTTTTCTAATAAATATTATACAGTAATTTGTCTATGAAAAATTCTTTTTTTATGTTCCTAAACGAAATTTTACATAAGTTATATAAAGATATTAACAAAAAGATGTATAGTTCTTCTACAATTTGATATTGGCTGGGTACTGAAAAAAAAAGTTTTTTTAGCATGTAAAAATAATTGTTTAATTATTTAACCTTGAATAATTTAATTTACATTCTGGGATAATTTTTTGTAAATTATGAAAATAGGATCGTAACAGAGGAATTGTATAAAATAATTCATTAACAATTGCGTATTGTTGTAAATGAACTTTTTGTGGAACGCAAAAAGTGTAAGTTTCCATTCCCTCTGTGAGAAAATACAACAATGTGGTTTGAACTCAATACATTCATTGTTGCCGCGTCAAATTGCAGGCTTAATATAATTTTAACATGAAATAGCTGTTTTAAATTTGCGGAATTCAATTTCTGTATATTTTTTTTTATTAAATTGCAGGTTAAACATATTTTTAATGTAAATGGAATATAATACTATAGAGTAATTAAAATGCAGAAATAGGAACTAACAATTTAAAAAATTAAATAATGAAACTAACAATTTACATTGCTATATTTTTATTTTTTAATTTATGAAAAGGATTGTTTTTGTGTCAAATTCAATTCAATTAACTTTCTCTTTTAAATGATAATAAAGTAATTTTTGATTACTCATTGTACTTTAATTATGACAAATTACAAGAAATTAACAAATCATTAATATGTTTAATTTTAAATTGCAAATTTAGAAACCATTAAAAAGCAGACTGGCAAAATTATACCAATATAAAATTGCAAATTAATTTTTTTATACTTCTTAATATTATATAAATAATGGACATATAAGTATTTATATATGTGTATGATAGAAAGTATAATTCCATGCTACCAGAAAAGACGAGAAATAGTCTAAATTTGGAAATTGCCTGAATTATTCAAAACTAGGTGTTTTAGATTTTTTCGAGGACAAAAGTCAATCTATATCCATAAATATCTAATAATAATATTTCAAAATTATTAGTCATTTATTATCTTTTGGATTATCTTAAAAAAATTTTTACTCTTTCCTGAAAAAATTGCAAAATTATACATTAGTCTGAGAAAATTTAAATAATTCGTTTAATTCTAATAAAAATATACTTAAGTTTTTTAAAAATTTTTCCTTATTTTTAACAGATTAAAATATTTATAAAATATTAATTGCATTATTTTGTTTACAGAAGAATAGTATGCCTAGAGAAATACATAACGAGGAATTTAAACGCGAGTGTTCGCGGTCGGAAGTACTGCACACTTATTACTACCCTGACCATTTTAGAGAATCTCCATTGGATTGCTAAATTCCATGGCGATATTGTCCTTTCCAATGAAAGGGTTTGTACATATTGTATATATTTATTAAGAGGAATACAGTATTCTCTTTCTCACGCCTCAACAAAACAAATCAACGACAAATAATTCAGCTTATACAAAAGCTATAGAAAGAATCAATTTTCAATCTCCTGAATATTCTGAAACGGTTACGTCAAGATGAAAACCGGTGCTCAAAATGACATGTCCTTTGGACTGAACATGCTCACTACTGGCACCGCGGCCTGCATCGCGGATCTGGCTACTTTCCCGCTAGATACGGCTAAAGTTAGAATGCAGGTAAATATAATACTTTTTATGAAATATATAGTAAATATATAAATTTAATCAAAAACATTAATGTTTGATTATTGAAAAATAAAGCATTTTTCTTTTAATTTTAGATCATATTTGTTATGATCATTTTCAAAAAATAATAAAAAAAATGAATATAATTTTTCAAAAATAAAGTATTTTATTCTTTTAAGTAGCTTGGCAATATTTTGTACGTCCTATAAAAATTAATAACAATTGTATGATTGCAATAATGAACATTTCTTGTAGATTGCTGGCGAAGGTCGTTCCTTATTGATGGCGTCGACAGAAGGATCTGTTGTGGCGGTTCGGGCTTTGCAACCAGGACTTTTTCAAACTATAAACAACGTGATCAAATACGAAGGCTTCAGGTACGTTGTCTTTGGCTATTCATTATTTTTCATTAATAACGGGAGGTAAATATTGATTTCTTCATGATGTGAACATGAATCGGATAGTCAATTTGATCTAGCTTCGCGATTTGCTCTCGTGGATGAATTACAATTTCTTGTCACAAAGTTACCTCACCTTAAAATTTCATTTAAAAATGTTATTAAAGCATTTTTTTTATTTCTATACCATATATATTATTTCTTATAACTCAATTATTATTTGTTTCTTTCAAATATTGTAATTTAATTTACTTTAATTTGCTGTTTATTCTAAATTTTATTTTTTTCATTACAAAGTTGGATTTTATAAGAGAATTATTTTTGGTTATTTTAATTATTAAGTTTATTTGTTAAGTTTATTTATTATGTTATCATTTTTATGCACTCTCTGTTGGTATATTTCGTTATTTTTTGGTTTTTTCATTTTTTATTATATGCAAATTCTGTTACGTTTATACATTATACAGTCATATTCCCGCAATCAAATCGAATAAGATAAAGAATTCAATATTAAAGAAAAATCATTTAAATTTTGAAAAGTAATTTAGAATACCATTAATTGTTTTTTCTATAATTGTTTAAACAATTAAATAGAATTTTTCTCTAGATTTTTAAAATACTTAATTGTCGAGAGAAAATTAATTTTGCTCCTTTATAATTTGCTGATTAAACTATACATATCGTATGACTCTATCATAAGTAAAATACAAACATTTTTAAAAAGTCAACGTCAGCCACAATTTTCTCTCGGTATTTGGAATTTTTTATGTGTATCCAAATATTTTGAATTTATATTTTACAATACTGGTAGAGATCAATACATTATTTCAAAAAATAATAAAAATATAAAATTGTTCCAAATTTGAAATTTTTAATAAATGAAAAAAGTAATTGTTTAAATTACCATCGACTTGATACAATATTGATCCGTCCCAGTGAACAAGAGAAATATAAACGCAATTTAATTAGAAATTCGCGAGAGAACGGTTAAGAAATTATGAACAAAAAAAAGAGAAATTATGCCCTGCGGAGAGTGCGTTTACGTAAATTGTGAGCGCATGAGAATGAGCGAGGGTGGTTACAGGAGCCTGTACGGAGGTCTGTCCGCGGGACTCCAGAGACAGATGTGTTTCTCCAGCATTCGGTTTGGCCTCTACGAGAGCGTGAAGTCACTCTACGCGGGAATTATCGACGGTACAGCAAACTATAAAACTCCCTATGGTTATTTTTAACAAAACAGTTTTAACAAAAATTATAGAAAACTCGTTTTAAGTTGTCCGAGACTGGATGATCTTTTAATCAATGATCATCGAAGACCTAGGGTCAAAGATAATAAAGAAGGATGTTGTTGAAGAAACAAAATTTTCTACTAACTCTCTAACCATTTGCAATTTTTGTCACTTGATATATTTAAGACGTATTCAGTGAATTCATTTTTAACAATTATTCAACAACTCCTCAATTTTGATTTGCTTTCCAAAATTTATGCTTCTATGCTTGAATTATAAAAATAAAGTTAAAAGCAGAGAAATTAATGCAATAAAAAAGTAGATTATCAATTTACATAACGAGAAAAACGGTTCCTAACCAAGTTCATATGGGAAATCCCTTCGAATCATTGATCCTGGACTTTATTGGACGAATTTCTAATGGGATGTTGACTAATGGTAAACAATTCCTCGACAGGTGATAAGAAAAGAAGCAATTCTTCAGTGAACGTTGGAATCAAAATTGCGGCCGGCATTACCACCGGGGCCTTGGCAGTATTGTGCGCTCAGCCAACCGACGTCGTTAAGATTCGTCTGCAAGCTGGCAATAACGGAAAATCGTCCATTAGATACAAATCGACCTGGCACGCGTACAAAAATATTGTGATCCAAGAAGGTGTGCGC
>JABFPK010001678.1:0-11333 GCA_022817445.1 Habroteleia sp. ZL-2020
TATAGCATTATTCAGTAATTTATATAGGAATTTTAAATCACTTGATTTACGTAAAGAACAAAGTGTAGGCAGATTTAAAGTAATAGCAAAAATACTATAGTCATGAGACATAAACGGATCAGGTAAGCACAATCGGGATGCAACAATTCTGTAAAATCTATGCTGGACAGTTTCTAATCTTTTTATATTAGTTTGAGTAAATGGAGACCAGATAATTGACCCATACATAAGAATAGGTATAATTATATCAATATTTGATATAATTTGATTCATAATTGTAATATATTAACTTATAAAATATAGCAAATATGAATATAATGTAAGTATATCCTATATGAACCAGAAAATATTGCTAAACTTACACTAATTTTTTTCTCAGTGTATAATAATAATAATAATTAGATTTTTTCATAAATACAATAAATCGGTAAAAATTACTTATTTGTAACAACATTTATTTTATTTTATTTAATTTTAAATATGAAATTTGAAATTGTGGTAACTATAACTGAAATAAATATTCGGTGTAAAGGATCGTTGCCAAAAATTGCTGCTTTGAGAGGTTTGAAAGAAGCAAGAGAAAAGGGGAAAATAAATAATGACGATGACTATATGAATACCATTATCGAAAACTCATCCATCAATATCCGCGATATAAATTGACCGCAAGGAACAAGGTTAAATATCGAATATTGATCGACGCGCGGTCATTGAACCCACATGAGTTGCTGAATGCAGGTATGTGTGATTTGCACAGCTTACGAGCAAAGCAATTGTTTTAATATAATTTTTGTTGCGTTTCAACGCTTATCTTGTAATTGACACATGAGTACTACTGAATACAGTTAACGACAGAGGAGCGGCAAAAAAATTCGGCGCGTCGCAGGTGTTTAGCTAACCGGAAGCTGTGACCGGTTGCGAAGGAAAAGTGCAATTTTCAGGTCTGTTGGGCTCGCATTTGGCGAACGACTTAGTCATAAGTAGGCGACTGGTTAAAGAGATTTAATCGTTAATTTCATACGTCAATTATCGGGCCTTGTTATTAATCGATAAATTTAAGAAGGTTATATTTGAGGTGTTTATGATATCTCATTTAAAAATCGAATATGTATTTCGAATTAACTCATCATTGTTCTCTTTTAAGATTTCGATTTTTTAGGTGTATAAATTATAACAAGATTTTTGTAAGCAAATTTTTAATTTGTTTGCAATGCTCTTATAAATTTCAACGTAGTCTTCTGCTTTTTTGTTAAACCACGAAACTTATTATATTAAAATTATGGATTAATATCAGCTTAATTTTTACTTTAGTTACAATAGGTATAGTTCTATAAGAAGAATAGAAATCTCCTTTAAGATAGCATAAAATATTTCATAATCTTTATATTCATTTTTTTACATCCCGGATATTACGTAAGACAACTGAAATACAAAATAATATATGAATTAAAAATAAAACAAATAAAAATAAATAACAAACTTTCTGTAATTGTTAAATAATCGCGTCATTAAGTTTTGTTATAAAAAAGAAATATTTCGATAATTCTAATATTTAATATAATATTTGTAGCGTTGGGGTGCGATTAAATATGTTGTAAATGCTACTGTCACATTTAATTCTGAAATGTCAAACAGAATGACAAAAGGTCATAAATATTAAAAGTACGCGAAGAAATATCGTCTTGGTACTACAAACAAACAATTTTGTTCTAAAATTTTCAATGTTACAAGAATTGGATAACAAATATCTTTGATATATATAATTTCTAAATATGTAATTCAAATACAAATCTATATTTTTATATATATATCCTAAAATTTTAATTTTCTTCATGTGTTTGCTTCAAATAATTGTCGTATTGAGATATTCTGCAGAGAATCGAAATATATATGAAACGTTGATTTGACGTTGATGTGTGGCAGATATTCGAAGATATATACGAGGTCGATTCTCCAGAGGAATGTCTGACTCTGTGCTAATAAGAATACACATGGAGGTTCTCCGTAAATTTTTTAGAGGTATTTGGTAGATTTCGTGTAGATACTGAGGTGAATCTCTGGGGAGACGTTCAGTTAGTGGGTATATACAGGTTCGGTGCAGAATTTCAGAAAATAGTTAGTAAGTTTAATTTTTAATAAACATTTAACAAATCTTCCAATCTAAATCTAATCTCAATATCTATAAAAATAGTGAAAATTTCAAATTCTGGTCAAATTATTTAAAAATTTATGAATTTATCTAAAAGAAAAACGATTGCATGCTGCAGCATCTTTAAATTAACGAAGTTTGAACTGATCGAAATGCCACATTTGATACCGTATAGGTATTTGATTACATCTTCAAGCAGTCGATGCCCTGCTAAATGATTCAGTCATTCTCTATTTTTAATCGCCCGCTATAATTCGTGACCGAATATTCATGGATACACTTTGTCAAACATTAGCCAATATTCATATATATTAATCCCTGTATTTTCATATAATTAGCCCCAAATATAAAGATGCAATTAGCTTCTCTATATTTGATGACAACCACCAATTGCGGAAACCAATTGCATCATTGGTAATAATTTAATTGACGATTCCACGAGGATAAAAGATAAACTTACTCGCCTAATTAATTTACGATACTTTAAAACGATAAACTTTAATTGACTCAACTCTGGCTTTTATTAATGACTTCAAAAATAATTAGCAATTTGCGCAATACAGAAAATACTGCTCCGCTCCCGAAGTCAATACTGCTAAATTGAACGAGATATAAGTTTTGCTCGCGGAGGCTACCCTCTTGATTATAATTTACGAATTCACAATGAACATTCTTCGACTCTCCAACATTTCATTCCGATATGTTATCGTTTCTCATTTTATCAACTCTGACGAAATTTAAAATCCTTATTTCAATTAAATTATTGAAATTAAATGGAGTTGCCATAATAGACTAGGTTTGTAATGTTCTCGTTTCAACTGATAGTCTCCTCAATTCGTAAATTTGATTATGTTTCTATTATGCATTTCTGTTTAAAATATTAACAAAGTAATCATTTAAAAATTGCGATTCTTCCGTCTGTATAGAAATGGGGAAGAAAAAATAAATACAAATTCCCCCCATTTTTTATTCATATATATTCCCAGATTGTGGTAATAAATTTCTATAATTTTTCATCTAAATGAATTTATTTCACATTTTGGAATTCTTAAACGAAGCTTCATTTGTGTGTGTGTTTTAGTTTCCAAGAAAACACTTTGTAACTTAGATTAGTAGTTCTTGGACTTGTACAAGAGGTTCTAATGTAAAAGCCTCTTTACGGATCGTGTTGCCTTTGGCCGTGGAGTCGTATTTTGAACCATAAATTACCATCCAATAAAGAACAATTTTTGTTACTTTCTTTCGAAAATCGAGTTCAAAGTCGACGAAGGTTCCGCGGAGCGGATCGGACCGAAAGAAAGAAAAACTCGTGATGGCGTGCTTCCGGTGAACAATATCCCGTTCTCAATGGTCTACATACGGACAACAACAACGGCTTGACTCACTTCCTTGTTCGGAAATCCGCTCATGGCTGACTGCAACTCTAGTATCGATTTTTAATAGTCGCATGCTTAAACATTTATTCGTGCTCATCCAGCGTGACGTAAATCCGATTCGGACTTAATCGATACCCCACCGCGCCTCACCATACAACGGATTATGGGAACCAATACCAAATAGGTTCATCATTTTGATATATATGTTGCGCTGCTAAATTCACTTTGAACGAAGCTTCGTTTGTGATCTGTTTTGTCGGTCGCAACCCAGTGATTTTACCTTGATTTTATTAAATACCACCCAATCCATATGTTATACATACAAAAAGTACCAACGAAATTGCACAATTGCATAATGGATAAAATTTAGTATATACATTTTTAATATTTTTTTGAAAATTTTAATATACAAATGAACTATTATTTGCAATAATGATATCTGTTTTTTTATACATTTATTTCTAAAAGTGAATAAATTACTGTTTGGTATTTATTTTATACGGATTGTATTAAACATGAATAATTTAATATATATAATTTACTATTGGAAAATATAATAAAATAATTATTGTTATTACAAAAAATTCACTATGAAGTTATAGATTAAAATAAAATTTATATTCAATTATTTTGAAAGAAGCACAAAAGAAAGTAGTCAAAATAAATATTTTAATGTTATATACGCATTTGCCTAGTTACTAAGTAAACGTGATCGTTATAAAATGAATACTTTTCAGACCTACTGCATTTCACACACTGCAGAGATAACCATATAGTATAAAGTACTTTTAATGACTATTTTTTAGGAACGCTCTAGTACCAACGCGCACGATCAATAATATTATCTTACATCTTAACACCTCGTATTGTTTAGATCGAACACTGTTTATGATTTTGTTTTATCGTTTGTTTATTAATATTATTTATAAATTTAATTTTATAAATAATAATAATATTATTATTATTATTATTATTTTTATTTATAATTTTTTGTTTATTAATATTGTTATTTCGTCTTTATATGTTTTGTTATAATTTGCACTGTTTATGTTATATATTGTTTGCAAACAAAGAGAATTACGTACAAAATTATATTATTTAATTATTATTTTATGTAATTTCAAAATAAACAGTGAAATTTAGATTTCAAGCCAAAATGTATTATCTTCAAAGATAAATATTAAAATAAACCAAATAATAGTTTTAAATTTTTAATTTTCTTTCCCAGTACAAAGTATTCTACACTCTTTAAAATGTTTTAAAGTAAGATGAAACAAAATAAAAAAAAATACAAAGTAGGTAAGATAGTTTCTTTTGCTGTTTATTTGTTATGTTCATATACGTTTAAACAAAGTATCTTTTGTTATTTTGTTCCGCGAATTTTAAAAATCAACATATTAATTTTTATTATTGTCTATGTTTTTTAAAAAATTTGCGGTTTTACCATTAAATGTAAATTTAAATTGAAACCACAATTTTTTCAAACTTCAAACGTTCTGAATAAAATGCCAGCTTAATGAATATAGAAAAATTCAACCACGAAACTAACAGGTAAATGAAAAATGATAGGATCATAAACATATTGTCTTTAAACAGGATCATTTTCCTGGTTTTTTTAATTTCGTATTGCGGTTTTCAATAAGCACTTCAATGGCATTCAATCGTTTTTTTGTTATGATATGCAATCCGTATTATCATTTCGGTTCATTTTCGCAATTTCGCATAATCAACTATATTATATGCCAGCCGAATACATCGGTGACCTTGTTTCGAACCAAGTAATCATTATCATTAGTTGCTCGTGTTCGTGACACCAAACCAACTTAATTTTCATGTTAACAATTTAGAAAACAATGAAGCTTCCTGTCTCCAACCAATTATTACATACAGCAATAATGTCGAAACAAGAAAAACTTAAACTTAATATATCAGATACTTTTTACAGAAACTGTTCCTTAATTTCAGCAGAAAATAAATCTTAATCTGTAACATTAATAATATAATATTTTATTACAAGAATCGGCTTAAAATTTATTCATCTCCCCTGAAGTTTTTCCATCAACTTTTGCCCTCTACCGTTCCTCTTCTTCAGATCAAACATATTTCTCTGCCATCTCATTGAAAATTTACATTCTCTCACTAAGTGTACCAAATTTTCAACCCTATTTTCACACAATCTACATACATTTCCCCTTTTCTTCTCACAATATACCTTTCACCTCTCCATTTACTTCCGTTCTTCAGTCATTTCCTTTCCATTCCTTCTTCCCTATCTATTTCCTCAGAACATTTCCATACTAATATCCTCTTTGCATCTTTTTTTGGCTTTTTGCTCTTCTCTTCAAAACCGAATGCGTAACTCTCCACCCTAACCCTCATCTTATCCTACTTCAATTCATCGCTCAATATATATCCTGTCAAACTTTACTTTACTCCGAACATTCGTCTTCCAAATCTCACCTGTATCCTCTTTACTATGTTTCATTCATTTTCTATATCTCGTCCTCAACCATTGAAATGTTCTTCAATAATATAATACTTAATATTATCTTTCCCTATTTAATTTTCCACTTAAATCTTCTTTTCCAAATGCTTTATCCCATTCCCATAACGTGCTTTGATTTCTTCACCCTTTCTTTCACCTGCTTTGTTATAAAATTATTCATCATAGATATGAAATCTGAATAATTAAATTCATTTAACTCTTCTTTAAATATCTCTCTCCCTATTTTGTTCCCTTGTTCACCAAATAATTGACCTTATCCTCCTTCACTTTGTCTGCCCTTTTCTAAGCCTATCTTCCAAATCTGCCATATATGCATTGAAAAGTGTCGGACTTAGAAAGGACCCCTGTGTCACTCTTGTTGTCATCTTAAACTTCTCTATCCTTATTCGTATTATTGTCTCACTTCTACTTTTAGAAGAGTTCTCTATAGAAAAACTTTGTTCTCATTTCTCAAATCTAGTAGGATCCTCATCCGACCAAACCTCATTATTATAGTATCAATCTTTTCCTTCATGTATGACCTCTTTCCTTCCCTCTATCTTTCTTACATCATCTATCTCTGCTATCAAGAACATATGATTAAAGTATGAATTTTACGCTTTATTTGGATGTTTGTGATTTCCCTCCAAGCCAAAGAATTATCAATTCCATATTCCAAAGTAGAATAACTTTTCCTGCTAGCAAAGGTTCATTGTCCTTCCTAGACTTCGTCTTTGTTTCCATTCAATAGCATTCATCCCTTATCTTCTATTCACTCCATCACCTTTTTCCCTCCCTATTTTCACTTTATCTTTTAACCCCTACCGCGTATTCCCTTTCTCTTTAAGCTATAATTTTATCTATTTTCTTCACAGTGAACCTGTACCCTTTCTATTGTATATGATCTATATTTTCTACTATATTTCTATTCCCTCTTTCTTCTTTTCTCTTTCCTCTTTCCTCTTTCACCTTTCCGTCTAAATTAAATTCAGTATTATACCCGGGCTTAACTCCCATAATATAATTCCTCTCTATCTCACCCTATATATTCTTCGATTACTCCCTCTTATGAACCAACCTGATAAGGTTCCTCAGTGAGTGGATAGGTACCATGTCTCGATGTCCAAAATCTATCTAGGTAATTAGAGACCTTAACTGAAACACCCTAATATCGAGCAGTACTATATATACCTCACCATGTATACACATCTACGTTCGGCAATTCATCGACTTATTACTTACTTAGATTACGTTGGCACCAGTGGACTAGCAAACTGTAGAATCAGAAACACACACATACACTTAAAAATTATGAATGAAAATATAAGTATTCCAAATATAATATATTCATTAAACAGTAAATTTATCATAAAATACAATATACAATATTATAGAATAATGAATTCAAGATGGATGCTCCAACTAAAAATTGTCTAGGCTGAAAGTTTGAAAAAGGCACTGACCAGACAATGCCTAGTTTGACTTGTTTAGATACAACTATGCAATTACTATAAAACTACTTGGCAGATTAAACTTGACTAGTGCACATCTACTAGAATTCAGATAGTTCCTGGATAGTTTCTGGCTTATAACTAACTACAGTCCTGTCAAGTTTATCTGCACAGTGCCTAGGAATAAACAGAGTTACATTACTAGTCAGCCCCTGGCAAGAAAATAGTAAAATCTAGCCACTTACTTCTCAAAAACTGCACTAAATTTTTACTTGAAGCGTTTCTATTACTGCAGTATGCTGATTCAGTGCTGCCAACGAACCTAAGATTTATGAAAAATGTGGATAACCATGAATTACCGATCGCGCGTACTTCATTACCACCATCGTCGGCTTCATTAAATCGTCCCTGTGTATTTCCACGTTATCCATATGCAAATTTCTTCAATGTAACAAGGATTGAAATATATTCAGTAGGGACGATACACTGAAGCTGGATGTTCATGATCGAGTGAAGACAGCCAACTTACTGAGGCACCAATGTAAAGCGGTATCTTGAGAGAGTGGGAATTAATGTTTGCGTGTATTTCTGCCAAAATGCTCTCTTAGTGTTAGTAAGTCTTTCCACTTTAATAAGTTACGCATGCATGACTGTAATGATTATAGCCACGAGTTTGCTACACATTGCAACCAGCGTAAAATGGTGCAAGCGAACCTCAACCAGGCAGCATGAGACTTCATCACCAATGCCGTGCATACGGTGAACCTTGACAACATGTCTTAATAAATATTTTATTCTACATAAAATTATTTTTATATTTAAGAATTAAAAAATAATGAAAAAAAATATGATTATCGATTTGTTCCAATTAAAGATTGCGTTAACAACGTATAATATTTTTTTCAATAAAAAAGTATCATTTTTCAGTGCATTGTAATATTTCTGAAAACATTTCTGTTATGTGTGTAGAATGAAGAATACGAGGAGGTTGGGAATAAAAAAGCAAATGTTCATCCGTTAAAGTAAGTTGATATTATTGGTGAACAAACTTAGCGAAGTCTTTTTTTCGCAGGAGGATTAAAAGAACATTAGAGCCTTGCGCAAAACAAAAAAAAATAAAATGACTGAGTTGGAAAAGTTCGGAAATAAACACAACGAAATTATTTTGTAGATAAAGTTAAATTAGATTTTTATTTGACATAATATAGTATTAAGCGGTATTTTATTAATGTCTGAGGTAAGCATGATTAATAACTATAATTATGTCGGAAGTGTGCACAGTATTTTATGTGTGCCCGGCACCTACATTTATGTCTGCAAAGTTTTATTATTATATACGGTCTAGATAATCGTAAAAATAACACAAATACGATGCATTGAAATATTTTCGTATTGATTTATAAATACAAATTACAATGGCGCAACGAAAGATATTTTTCATCCAATTATTTACAAAAACGAATGAATGAAAGATCCAAAATATGAGAAATTGTCACTGATATTAACACAACAATTACTTTAAAGTACCCATAAATAAAATATTTTATTTTTGTTATTTCTTTTCTTTCACGTTTTATTTCTGCACTAATTTTATATAATAGGCTAAAAGTCTTAATTTGAATAATCGAAAATACATTTTTATATATTCCTTCCGGCGTCTCATTATGTGGAATACAATCAATCACGTAATTTGACATTTACGCTGTAAATAAAATGAAATGAAATCTTTGTGGCGTTGGGTGTGAAAGAGACTCAGTTTCCCACAAAAATGAAGGTATCAAATCACTCAACGGCCCTTCGAAACTGCAAATCCTATTTCCCGGTCGCCCCAACTTTTTGGCCTCCCCGACCAGTGACTTGCCAACGCCTGTCCACTAAATACGTCCCGGTCCAATGTAGTCCGATTCTAAACAGTTCAAGCGACAAACCTAATTTTTTGCGACTCGATTCCCTCGACCGGCACTCGCGCGAATCAATTTCGGAGTAAGGACACGCGGGTTGAATTCGCAACGCCATTAATAAATCATGGGTCGTGGACAATTCGAGCAACCGGCGTCGTGCTTTGTAATTTAATAATGTCAACTGCCGTCACTGGAGGGGGATTATGTCATTCTCAGGTATGCGTTCCCTGTGAACCATTTCACTGGGCAAATGCGGCAAGCCCTTTTAGCCAGCTGGATGAATAAAAATGAAAGGAAAATGAGGATAAAGAGGAAAAAGGAGGCCGAAACCAGTAGGGGAAGTTCGAGAAAAAGTAGGGGAGAGGGAAATGTTAAAAAAAGGAGAAGGATAGAGCTGAGTGATAAAATCGAAAGAGCAATTTGACCGAAGATCCAATTTCGGTGTAAATGCGAGCATTAGCAGTCCCGCTGAAATAAAAGCTCGGTGACGTTTTGCGACGATGCTCGACGATCGGCCTGTCGATTCCACCGGCGCTCTCGTTTATCCGCCACGATTAACGGCGTGATTGATGAAACGCACTCCGCGGGTCGCTGGACTCTTTGTCCAACGAAGCCGATCAAATTTGTTTCACTGTGAGTTTCAGCTGTCATCCGTTCGAAGCTGTTTTTCGAGTTGCTCACATTTGTACTTTATCAAACTTTACATTGTTCAATCAAGTCGTACATTTGTAATGTCGTTAAAAACATTTTTTGATCGAAGTGAAAACAGATCAACTTAAAATTATTTCGATCATTTTATTGATCGAAGGGTTTTCTATATTTAGAATTATTTTTTTAATAACAAGTAATTTTAAGTACCCTAAGAAATACACTATGAAATAGGTCTATGTACGGGTTTTATATAGGGAGGAATAGGTGTGGTTCTGTTTGTTATATACATGTATATACGTATATTATAATTCTGTTACGGGTTTTGATCAAAAACAATGTGCCTTCTTTTTTGTGCAGTGTAGTTAAAATAATAATAATATTACTCTTCACTTTTGCAAAGTTTTTTTCTACAAAGTGTTTCATTTTAAACCCATATTCATTTTTCATATCTTGTATATTTATTTCGTTATTTTTGTCATGTTATTAATAAAATGTATGTTTTAACATACATTTTATTATGATAGATTACAAAATTTTGCTTGTGTATACAAAATAATACACTTAATTAAGATTAATGGAAATAATGAATTAACTGTAACAAAAATTTTTAAATGTGACTGCACTGGTATTAACATTATTTTTCTGTAAAATGGAATTTTCAAAATATTCGTTATTTTTAAATAGTTACACTAATATATACAAGACAAAATATACTATAACGTGTAAAACTATTATAAGTAATGTAACTTTCAATTGTGTGTCATAAAGTATAGTAAATTTTTTCTATAATTCTGATCATTTTCATTTGATCATTTTTTCATTTTTTTCTATAATTGAACATTTTTTATATAATTATGTTACAATTTTACCATATTTGCGATTGTTTTCCAATACAATGTAGTAAATTTTTAACGAATTTTTTCTCAGAATATGAAACGTTAATTACTTCACATCTTTATTGTGGCACACTTGACCAATTAAATTTTTTTAATAGTATTCTTGTACTCATATTCAGGTATAAATAATGTATATGTAAATATATTACATGATCGAGTTTAATATTTTCATTTAACCTTTTTTTGAATTAAAGTTCCTTCATTAGGTCTTCAACACACCAGTACCACAAAATGTAATTTAATTATTTACGTAACAAGTGAAATGGGCTCAGATTGCAACCAAACTATGAATTAGCGCATACATATAGTTTTCGTGAGCCATGTTACGCTGTGCATGCAATGAATAACCATTATGCAAATGTACGACATTCTATTGTTTTTTAATCAAATTTGCATTAGCTTAAACGAATTACAAAGTTCCTAT
>JABFPK010001680.1:0-11326 GCA_022817445.1 Habroteleia sp. ZL-2020
GCATTAATGGACGGACGTCACGTGTTAGACGAGGACAGAAATGTTCAGTTGATTCCATATTAGGAACGTTACTCCGCCATTGCCATTTCGATCCCAGTGCTACCAACTTAAACTAGCCTACAGGCCAATTTAGCTGTTCAGCTAAATTGGATGAAGGGTTATATTTCTATCGTTCGTTTTAATTAATGGTGAACGATCATAATACATTAGAGAATTTTATTTAAGAAAATAAATCGTGACGAAAATATTATGTAGTATTTTTGTTTAAGCCTTGGATTATTTAATAGGAGAAATTCTCTTTATAAATAATATTTAGATAAATTAATACATTTATAGTGTATTTTTTTAAGGAAACGTCAATTGATGTTATATTTATTTATTTATTTATTTATTATTACTAAATAATGCATATAATATATATATAAATAATTAAAAAATAAAATGAATGACGAATAACTTTTAATTGTATTTGGACAATCGATTTCACTTGATAGATACCATTATTTTGATTGTATCCGAAAATATAAATTTTTTTAGTAAACATTTCATGTGATCGGTATATCTCGTTGGCGTATCATATTAGAAACGTCCAAATTAGTTAAATGTTCATCACAACAAATTGAAGAATCCATTTAAATGAAACATTTGAAATAAAATTCTGATTAATGCAATTAATTCAAATAGTGAATCATGTATGTACAATGAGAGGATGGGTCTATGAAAAGCTACGTTGCTGTAATTAATTCCTATTTTTAAACAATTAGCAATATCTTTTAAATCAAAATAATACCTTTTTATATATAACATGGTTTCATATTTGTTAATCAGATATACCAAATTTAATACGATATTGAAGTTTTTGACTCATTATTTTAATAACCGACCATTTTTTGTATAATACAAACATTTAATACAGAACTAATACGATTCAATTTACAGAAAACACGTAAAACAATTTTACTCAACTTACAAACTTGTATTTGTTTATGGCCAGTTTTTCAAATTTTTATTTCGATTTTTCATTACGAATTTTGAGAGGAGATATTGAAAACTATAATTCAATTGATCGGAAAAATTGTGAGGTGGATATACGTCTAAAAACATATACGAGTCATCCGAATATTTATAGCATATTAAAATATTCTATTCAATATTTTTATTATATTATTGAAAGTAAATACAAAATTGTATTTGGTACTTTTAGTTAAATTTATGAAGTGATTGAGTTGAAACAAATTTAATTGTATACCAACGAATAATCGATTTTATTTTATCAAATATTAAATGAATATTTTCAAAATGTTTAGTAAAAAGGAAACGAAGATATTTTTAATGACAAATGTAAAACCTTTCTTTCATTTTAATACGACTTATTTACACGCAAAATACAGAAAATGGGAATACAATGAGCCAAACATATTTGTTTATCATAAATAATTTGAATGATATGATATTATTAACAACAATTTTGCTTTTATATTAACAGATCCATGTTACAGGCCAGCAGGATTTAAATATTTAATTCTAAATACAAATTAATGATGGTTAAAAATGGATTCAATTTAGAAAAATGCGCATTTATTCAGTGCAATGTTAAATTTGATTACAACACTGATTAACTCAACACAATCATTGTGGCTGTTGTTATCATAATTTACAAAATTTAACATTGTCAAATGGTGTAAACATTACTTATTTTTCTTTGTGATACCATATGATGTTATTAATTTCGTATAAAACATTGAAATATATAAGTTGTATGATGTGTCTCTATTGATGCGGTTTTTTTGTAACCTAACAATCGTGTCTTATTGTACATAAATATTTGAGAATGGATTGTATAAATAAACAGAGTTGAAGAATTGAAACATTATTTTTTATAATCATCCTTGAACTATTTTTAGAAAATTTATTTATTCTAATTACGTATAAATAAAATTCTAATTCGTATAAAGTTATGAGTGAATAAGAATATATCATTGCATCTCAAATTGTTTTGAAAAACATGACATATTAAATTTATGTTGAAGTACATGGTATTTCAAAATATATGTGGGAAATCTAACATTACAAATTGTACATGAAAAAACAGGCATTATACAGAATACAAATCAATGAAATTAAAATATTATCATTATTAATGTTATTTAACTAATAATGATAGTAAAAATTAAAAAAAAAGATTTAAAATAAAAAAGATTTAGAATAAAAAGATATTAATTTTAATTTATATAGTTTAGTTTTATTTTTATTTTAAGTTATTTTCTGAAATTATCGCATTATTTAATATGAATAATAATAAGAATAATTCATGTAAAAAATAATATATATTAATATTTATATTCATGTTATATAATATATATTATATTCTTATATTTCTATACGAATTTACTTTTATTTTAACTAGAATTTTGTTTGAATTAAACCGAAATTGACTTTGATTTAATTTATTTTTATGTAAGCTACTTACTTACTTTTATTACTAACTTTTATATAACGCCTACCGAATAAACTTAAATCCAATATAATTAAGAAACTTTATGTACTCCTATATTTACTCTCTTTTCCAAGTATACTATTCAAAATATTTATATAACAAGAATTTTTAGAAAATGTGTGTTATATAGAAAAAGTAAATGATTTCTTTATAAAATATTGTATACTTCTAATGCTGCGTTATTACAAGAACAATATTTATTTCAAATTTAACCGCTTAATTGACACGCTCGAGTAAAGAAACCACGGCTCACTATGGCTCACTATTCCCCAAGTTGGAACATTTGAGATCATTCTCACTCTCACACAGACACACCTACCTCACGGCACAATGGTAACCAACTTATACAAAATAAAACCAAAACATAGAACAAGTTCTCTCAACTTAGTCATATTATAACTTTAGTTACGGAACGTTACGCGCTAAAGAAGAGAAGAGGAAGTATTAGTTCAGAGTTGGTGGTTGGTGCCATCGATTTTTGCATCGCGCGAACGTGGGAATCAAAAAGCGGTACGAACAAACGCCGACTGTTCAACGCGCATACGACGAACAAATAAGTTGGAGTCGAAGTTCGGCAAGACCACGATTCTGGTCGCAGCAACGGGCTTTTCAGGCTAAATCTTCGACCTTCTGAAGCCAAAATGAGCAACGTGACGACAGGTAAGGGAGCTGTAATGAAATTAATTGGGTTTCAATCATCAACGCCCATCATAATATACATTAAATTACGCGTCACAAATGCCTGAGAGAGAACCGTCAAACTTCAGTACAACGCTCCTAACCTAACTTTTACCATTCAGAAAAACAGGCAATTTTTCTTAACTGGTCTACTTTCTGAATTGTTGCGGAATGTTAAATATTGCTTTGTGTGCGTGGCGACTGATTATCACCTAAGATTACACGATAAAACCATGAGACGAGCAACAATATGTTTAGAATATTTTTATATTATTGTTAATGGTAATTCATAAATGGAAGTGCATAACTCGGTACTATAGATTAGAAATTTTAGGCAGATGGTGAAAGACCGAAGAAAGAATTTTTAGTTCAAATGTTTGGTATTCTTTACAACATTCCATAAGGTTTATTTCTCGCATTTAGCACTGAGATACGTTTCATTTACCTGTCTAAATGTGTAATATTTGTCTTTCTTTAATTTAAAGAAAATTTAAATTAAAATATAATTAAATTATTTATAACATTTGTGTTATAAATTGTTATATTGCAGAAAATAATTTTTCAAATAAACAATGATAATGTACATTTATAATGCATAATTTATTTGGTGATGATATTACATTTCTTTGCATAAATTGATTTTGTTTAAATTCATTATTATAGTAAATTTTATATCACAGACAAATAGATTAATATAAACAATATTTAGCCTTGAAGTTGAACTCTGAAAGGACTCGTATTTGACGTGGTTCTTAAACATTAAGTATTAATATTGACAGCTTGAAATGACATCCGCAACTTATTGACTAAATGAACTTTTGTAATGAAATAAGTTTGCTAGTCAATGACAACCGCTTTACAATAGTGCATTGCATCATTTGACTGTGAATGGCGTTATTACACATTAAATTTCTTTTTAGTTTTGTTTATTTTTTTCATGGATAATGATTGTTAACATAATGAATAGCTTTTTCTTCCTGAAAAACACAATCGACATGGTTGAATATTTTGCTCAAAAAGGTAACCAAAACCTTCTGGAAATAAATTCATAAATAATATAGAACCTGTTCGCGATTATTGACTAACAGTACTGTCAACATCAGTGTTTCTTCGTTTTGCTCACCCTAATTCATATGTTTCTTTCACACACGCAGTACTGTCAGTTTATTACAGTTTTTATATTTTGACAATGTTCCTTTTTAAATTTTTAAGTTCTTATCATTTTTATACTTACAAATTTATAGTTCTTATAATGTCAACTTCTTTATTTACATATAAATATTCAATTTATATATATTCAATTCATTTAATATTATTTTTTAGAAATATATGCACTGAACATGTTCACCTATAAAAGTGGAATAAGGGCTAGTGTTTTCATGCATTATTTTGTAATAAACATTATGTTTAAATTGTCAATCATATTAGTAAATGTAATATAATTTTCATTCTGTTTTAAAAAATGTTTCTTTTTAAAATATGGTTTTTTTCTAGCTGCAAATAATTTAAAAATAAAAAAAATGTTCACACATGCTTAATACATGTAGTTTAACTATGATTTTCCACAATGCATTTCATGTATTTTTTGTGAGTACATTTCACGACATATCAGTTACGTGTAATAAGAATATGTTATTTCAGAACTTGTTTGCAAGTATGTGTTGACTGCTATGATTAGCACTAAATGCACAACTTGTATTTCAAAGACTGAATTTCTGAAGTTAACATTAAAAATATTTATTTTTCAAACAAATCGAATTCTCAATTATTAATTATTTTATTTGAATATAATTTCATAACTCTTAAAATTAAAATTGCATATATCCTTAATTTAAAGTATATTCTTACTTTTTTATTTTAATTTTAAGGAATAATAAATAATACTTTTTAGAGTCATAAAATTTTACGAAGTAACAAATTTTTTCTGTGATACATTAAACAATTTGAAAAAGAATTTACAGTCCCAGGTTTTAAGAATTGAAATAACATGGACATTTAAATCTATGCAATTAATGTAATACGAACTTCATTATTTTACTAATGTATCAACACACATTATTACCCCTATATATATTTACTAATCTCACATCGATTTATGTTATTACCAAACATAGGGGAACTTGCCATTATGAAGTAATTTATTAAATCAAGTAAAACTTTTCCATATAGTGAATGATTTTCTGTATATAGATACAGTACCTTATACCCAAAATATGAAATATATGTATTAGTTTTGTATTTCAGTGCTTACATTACACTTTTACTTGCATTAACCCATACAGAATAACGTTTGATTTATAAAATTTACATTTTATGAAAAATTAAAATTAATGCCACATTAACGCCATTCGTGTTACATAAATAAATAATGTTACTTTTTACTTCTATTTTATTATTGATTATAATCAATGACAAATATTCCTATTGTTCTGAAAACTAGAACGGTATTCTACTTTTTTCAATACTCTCATAAAAACTAGCACTTTCACTACTGGACGAACGAAAAACAGCAATTGAATACCTAATCAGAATAAAGCCTGTAATAAATATTTAGAAATAGAAAGGTTTAAGATTTCTTTAAAATACAATATCATTCGCATTTGATTTGGTTATCATGAAATTATCCATCGACGAATGATTTTGTTTACACTTAAATTGTGTAGTTTTATTATCGGAATGAAGTTCCAAACGTTTTTTTCTCAACGAATTTTTTTAATTTATACCTTATATGTAATTAAATGTATTTAATAATAATATAGATTTAAATTTTATAACTTTGCATATGACTAGAACAAATTCTTTAGTTTTATTTAATAATAATACACATGATTAACTTAGTCAAATTGATTAGTTAAACAATTCGTTGAAAAAAAACGTTTGGAACTTCATGCACATGTTTTATTTGTTTTTTCAAATTACTTTTGATTTTTAATCGGGGTTTGCTTCCTTTTTCTCGTATTATTACGTCGGGAACTCGTCTCCCACTTCGACGCAATACAACAGGTGAAGGAGTTCTGAGTCAGAACTTCTGACTCGGTTCCCTACCTTTGGCATTTTTTATACATCGCTGGCCTCCCACCTGCGCTCTTACGTGGCAGGACGAAAGTCGCGCCATCGACGGTCGACAATAAGAAACAGTAGTGCCGATCCCCCTCGACTTCACCGACGGTTTCTGGCCGTTGAAAAATCGACCGACGAAACTGACTTTTTTGCCCTCGGATTCGTCTCGTGTCTCTTGACAACGGTTGTTGTTTCACAACACGTTGTACAGTTCGTTGCGCGGTAACGCGACAGCCTGAGAAATTAGTAACGATAATTTTACACTCGCGATTCTCTTAAATGATTGTAAAAAGTTCGTTTTTACTAGTGAATAAGAAAGGCAGATTCCACTTTGGACAAGAGGATCGATTTGTTTTGATCAATTTTTTTAATCTTGTCTGTGTTGGAACTTTCGTGAAAGAATAGTTCTTAAAGGTAAAGCAGGAAAGATTTTAATTATTCGTCAGTTCTTCGCATTGTGTCGGATCAATCGATTAAGTAAAAGGAGAAACTTTTACTGTTACGTTTGTTTATCAAAAAAAATTGTAACAAAAATTAAAGAACTGCTTCGTACATTAAAAGAATAATCTTTTGTATAATTTAATATAAAGTAATTCTGACAATGCAAGTATTTTTATTTTTATTTCAAAAATAAATTTATGTATGAATTAATACCTTTCGTAAACTCTCTCTTAGAATTCATTTATTTAACTCAAAAATATTTATATTTTTTAACGCAATAACAAAAGACACTGAACGCATAAAACTGAGAAATAAACAAAGACGCAATAAATGACCTTATGTCTTTCTTTATTTACTTCGTGTGTTTATGTTAATGTTATGTAAATAAACAATCTCTAAGAATGTACATCGGATTAATAATAAGCAAAAGTAAATCTGTTAAAAAATGTTGACTAAAATAAATTGTACGAGTACAATATGTGCGTGGTTTTTACGTTAACAAAGAATTATTTTTTCACGAAAACAATTATAATTTCGTGATGCGAGCCAAACTCATTTTTAAATGCAGAACAAAGCAACTGAGCTGCGATCGTATTGAACCATTTTACCGCGCTGAATGAGCAGGCAATAAAAAGAGAAAGAAGCCACGGATTAGACCGCGGATCCAAACGCGGAAACCGTATATCATGTAATTCCATATAGTGGAGATGTCGGTCGTTTTGGTGAACGGTCTCATGCTTGTTGATTATCCGTAATCTTGGAATCCTAATTACGACTTTTTCAAATTCAATTGCATTACCTCGCGGCAAATGATGTGATGCAATTTAATTATTTTCTCATTTTAAATTATATATACGTTTTTCCAAAATTTATATATTCTTTAAAAAATTACAATAATCAATATATAGACAAATTACATATGTATACTTATTACTTCCAAAGTTCCGGAAATTTAATAATTTAAATGAAAATAGATATGATTAATATTTTTGTGTTACTAGTGTTGTAAATAAAGTGGAATCTTCCTTTAATTTTTGTGGGATTATTTTATTAAAATGCAAATATAATGTTCAGGAACACAATGGAGAAATATATGAAATAGAAGAATGTTTTGAAGTAACTTAATTTCCTGATTTGTGTACACGTTCAAGGAAATTCATTTATTTGAATCCATTTTAACTTTTTATTTAATCGTTGAAAATACTGATTGTACGAAGACGGAAATTGTGCGTTGGCAAATGGTCTAAACAATAATAACTTTAAAAAGTTACCATATTAAATCATGCGCGACGAATCGAGGCAGCAGGGATGTGAAAGCGCAACAAAGTTACAAATGTCGAACGCGCAGGGTCCGCCGAGCCTCGATGATTTGGCGGGAGAATTTGAATCTTTGGAGTACGAGGAAGACGCTTACTATTCAACCTTTGCCGTGACGCCGAGCTTCGACGAGGTAAACGAGGATGAAAATGACGGCAAAATTGTCGTCCATTGTTGGAAGGACGCAAACGAAGACATCGACGAAATACTGATTATTTGCGAAGATGAGAGATCCGAGACTGATGTGAGAGTAGATGGCGCGCAGAGCGAGGAAGGAGAACAGAAAAAAATCGGAGAAAAAAGGAAGGAAAGAATTTTGAGAAGAATAAGACCAATTTTGGAGAGGTTGGGGGTTACAGGGAATTATGAAAAAATTTTAAGATTTGTGAGGAGGAGGAAAGGTAATTTTGGAGAATCAGGGGAATCTTGAGCCAATGAAATTAAATTTGACAATGAGATTTTCAAAAGTCGTCATATTTAGTTTTAAATTAAATATCATATCAAAACTCCTCTCGAATATAAACCAATTAAGAGGGTGAAAAACGTCTGAGTTGACGGAGTTAGTGTCTTCTCAATTTTTATGAAAAATAAATTGTACTGTGGTTTTTGCTGAGATGTGCGTTGTTTATTAAGACTGAGAGAATAATGTTAACTTTAAAACGATTAAAATGCATTTAAAATAACGTTGATTAATTTGTAAAAAGAAAATTAATCTGTTTTACCATCATAAATTAATTTTAAAAGTTATTCACCGTTAATCTTAAAGTAATATTATAGTTTTAAAGCTCCACATATTCTCCAAATCTTAGAGAACAACGCACATCTCAGCAAAAACCGGACAATAATTTATTTTTCATAAAAATTGAGAAGACACTAACTTCGTCAACTCGGACGTTTCTCATCCTCTTAAGGTGATGCCGAAAGCGAAATTATCGACATTACAGATTTTCTAAATTATGACGAAACTAAGAAACAATAATTCATTCAAGGACTTGAGCGCCATTTTCTCAATTTTTTTACATGTTTCAAAGTAAAAATATTATAATTTTGATACGAAATAAAAGTAAGAGGCATAATTTCGTTTTTGAGGTGAGAAAAAAACGAAATGACTTCTCTTGTCGTCATTCGATTGCGAAACAAATAACTTTTGATACATAAATAATCTCCCAAACTCACAGAATGGCGCTCAAGTCCAAATGTAAACAAATATTTAAGAATATTATTTTTATTTTAACTACGTAACTATAGAACTTCGACATCACCTTAAGGCGATATGTCACTCGTTGTGAATGCTTGAATTGAGAGATTGCCGCCATAAATATATTTTCACAAATATTAAAGCCAATAATTTTAGTTTTTGAAAAAAACGTTTGATCAATCTCTGGATAATTAAATTTAGAATATTTAACAACAATTTTTACTTATTTCAACATTCGTCATAAAGCTAAATATTGGAATAAAAATGTATTTTCGTTTTATAGGTTAGGACATTTTACATACTTTAGCCAATAGTTAGCTTTATGTCGAGTGCTGCAATAGGTAAAAACCAATGTAAAAAATATTCCAAATTTAATTATCGAGCGACTGATCAAAAGATTATTCAGAAATTTAAACTATTGGTATTAATATTTGTGAAAATATAGTTTTGGCGGAAATCTCACAATTCAAACATTAACAACGCGTGATATCGCCTTAAGAGGCAGCTACATTTGAACAAGTGTTGTAACTAAATTGTTGAAGTACTCTCTCCTTATCAGACATTCTATTTAATTTGGATCAATATTTGTTGACTCGATTTATAAAATTAACGTTCGAGTTATATTTCTTATGAAATTTTCAATGTAAAATTTTTTAATATGCACCAAACAATTTTAAATTTTGTGAAACACATTATAATCTAATTTCTAATATTTATTTAATGATGTACATTTTATGCAGTTTATATATAGTTTTGTTTTTGATGAAATGTATATAATGATATGATTAAATTTTCTGTAAAAAATTATTTTTATTCTAAATTTAACAATACTCATTATTGTTGCGATATTGATATAATGTGTGAGAGAAAATTAATTAAATAATTAATCTCAATATGCCCAAGACGTTTCTTTTTGTTAAATAACAGTAAAGGGTTGACCTTTAGGAACAATATAAAATTCCTGGGATTAATTGTTGTCATTTTAATTTATGCAAAGCATACTTATCGTTCTTTTTACAATAATCTCATCAGGGCTACGTACAAAAAATATTACAAATTATAAATTAATTTAAAATTAAGAAAGTTTTCTTAATCTTAATTTTAAATTAATGTATAATTTATAATAGTATATGTACGTAGCCCTTATGAGGTTCTTGTAAAAAGAACGAAAAGTAGGCTTTGAATAAAATAAAATGAATGAAAATAAGTTCCAGGAATTTTATATTGCTCCTAAAGACCAACACTTTACTGTTATTGTGCCATAATGTTTACAATTTCGTTAAAATTAATTCGGGCAGTGTATTTTTATTTTACAAACAATATATATTAATTGGAATTTTTTATTTCAGCTGAAGATGCTTCACTTCATACGGGGGGTTCCTTATCTCCAACAGATAGTATTCCAAGTGATTTACAGGGTTTGTCGGCTGAGGAGCAGGAACGTCAAAAAGAAGAATGGAGAGAGGAATTAGCAATGGTTAATATAACATTACATATAATTTCGTATGACATTTTTACTGTTGTTATATATTTACTAATATATAGTAAAGGAAGTGCTATTATTAAGGTTATGGCAAAAGAGAAATTATCGACATTACAGATTTTCTAAATTGCGATGAAGCCAAGAAACTTTAATTCATTAAAGGACTTGAGCGCCATTTTTTCAATTTTTTTTACATATTCTGAAGAAAAAATATTATAATTTAGATACAAAATAAAAGTAAGAGGTGTAGTTTTGTTTGTGAGGTGAGAAAAAAACGAAATTACATCTCTTGTCGTCATCCGATTGTGAAACAAATAACTTCTGATACATAAATAATCTCCCAAACTCACAGAATGGCGCTCAAGTCCAAACATAAATAAATATTTAATAATATTACTCTTATTTTAAAAGACACTAATTCCGTGAATAAAATATTCCGACGTCACATTAAAATTTAAAAATAACATCAATGAACATTTTCCTAAGAAGAAATAACATTTTTATTTAATGACATCAGATTTATTACATTTCGGTTCTTAAAACCCTCATCAGAATTTTCAAAGTGTATTTACAATATTTTAATATACTTCTACTGTATTATAATAACATATCTTTCTTGGTGAGGATTCTAGAAATCAAAACGACATAAATC
>JABFPK010001682.1:0-11318 GCA_022817445.1 Habroteleia sp. ZL-2020
CTATTAATGTTGTTGTGTAGTGTAATATGGCAGAGAACTTGGATTCTGTTCCTTTAAACCATCGACTCTATGCAATCACTTTACATGCGCATCCGAGTTACTTTGCGTTTTGAAATAAATACAAATGAAACACAGTAGAAATACATAATATAAACAGTAGAAAGAAATGTCATTCACAAATATACTCCAAGCTACAAGACAATGTAAGTCTACTCCGGCTAAAAATCCAGAAACGTCAATTAAATCCAGAGAGAACACGACTCAGAGTAGAACACGTGCTCCGTCAGAAAACTATTTGAGTAAAAAGTCCCTAGAGAGATGATATTACTATTACGCAATTATAAACCGTAAAATAAACCTTCGTGACATAATTATTTTAATAAATATAATTTTATATATAAATAGTTATTTAAAAAGACGAAAACCGAGTTTTCATGTTTTCATATTTAAATACCAAAAATGAGATTCCACGATGAGGAAATGAACACTGGTTCACCAGTTGACAACCTTTTACTTAACTAGATGAGCCAAACTTTTAACAACGAGTGGTGCTATCATTATGGAGTATACTATGTTTAAACTACATTTTAGATTTTTTATTCTTTTTTTTCGCAGGCATGTGTATAAATATACTATACATTTTAATTACTTTTAAATTTAATTCTACAAATTATTATTTGTTATTTCTTAAAAATAAAAATAATTATCCATAATAATTATTTTTTTAAACAATGCCAAATTTATTTTAAAACAACTGAAATAATGTAATATATCATTATTAATAAAATTTATAGTTTTAATTACAAAAGAGGATCGTTTACTTATAAAAACAGGTTTTTACATGAAGGGCTAACAAGTTACCAGAGAAAAATGCTTTTTTGCACATTGGGCATATTACTCTGAAAAAAGAAAATTAATTAACGGAAATTCTTTTTTATACATCATATGTTATATGTTTATTTTAATTAATATAATTATTATTGAATTTTGTATAAAATATAGAATTAATTAACAATCTAATTAATTATAAACAATTAAAAATTTTCCTTTTAATAATAATAAATATATATATTTCAAAATTTATACCGGCAAGGATCTCGATTGCACCAAAAATCAAGACATTTAAATGATCGGCAATGTTTAGTTGGCGGGAATGTGTGTTACATAGCCCACAACGTTCAACTGTAGATTCTATGGAATATTTGCGATACTTTTTATGAGTCACTTTTATATAATGAATCTGTTAAAACGTATCACAATTAAAACACAATTAAAAAAGTATTGTACGTATAAATATTCAAAAATATGTCTAAACTTGATTTCTATTAAAATAAAATCTTATTGATGAATCAATTTTTTTAAATAAATTTAAAAATTGAATGATATTCAGAAAAAGGTTGCCTTTATTTGTGCTTAAGAATATAATTATTTACCTCGCAGTTTTAAAATAAATAAAATGAATTTATTTGTAACGTTTTACTATGATTAATTAATTGATTTTTAATTATTATTAAATAAAAAATTTTTTATATAATTAAAATTAATAATTTGAGTAAGTGAGTTTAATTTATTTTCGATAAAGGTCTAGAAGAACAACGCGTCTACTAGTTTAATATTGTTAAATTTCATTAAAAATGCGAGCATATATAGTAACGGCAAACGTGATACAATTAATGTGAAATTGATGCCAATATATATATATTATATATTAGTATCATTTATGTGCCATTATTAACTTATTTTCTTAAAAATCATTTATGAATTGTTTTTTAAATTCATAAAAACTGTAGCTCCAATTAACCGTATACAATTTTTTTTATTAGTTGCATTTTTAAAATTTATAAACGATTACAACTTCTTAAAAATCATATAAACAAAATTCTGATTAATTTAAATGTAAATGTTATTGGAATAAAATATTTTTTTATTTGAAAAAAAATCGAACGGATAACAAAAGTTAAACCACATTGTTTATATCAATGACGAGTGATTAGGGATATTTATTTTTATAAATTCGAAGAAATCCTTCATTTTTTGTAACATTATTCATATTATACATCTATCAATTTTAACATGTGATTTTAACATGTAATATTTTAATTATATAAAAATTGATATTTCCAATTTTTTAATATTTAAGAAATTTTGTATATGCAAACAAAATTCACAAAGAAAAATATATTAATCTTAATATATTTTATAATTTGGGATGAAAATTCAACCGAATAACTCATTGTGGTCACCTTGCAATTTTGGTTGCATATTTAACATATTTAAAACAGTTTAGTCCAGCAACACCCATTGGTGAATTGATAAGAAAGTACTGTATATAAAGGAGCAGAAATGGAAAATGATAATTAGTTGCACAGCCGACTTTCCGATAAGTCGCTGGTGTGCTAAATCGGTAGTGCGCGAAAATTTATAGTGATGTTCGACAACGAAGAGTAGCAGACGAAGACATTTCAGCGGCGTATTTAAGGACATCAACTATACAATTGTAAGTAAAATATATTTTTACAGATTATTATTGAAATTATATATTTTATATAACAAAATATCATTTGTAATGAAATAATTTGCCATTTTAGGGCATTGTAGTTTTATTTTGCAATGTGTACATAGCAAGGTCATGCGGATTCGAGAAATATATATATTTATTTTGTTTTGATGTAAACAGTAGTATCACACATTTCTTTTGTTTGGGGTGAATTGTATATAATGCACTTAGAAAAAGCGTGTTTTAATAATAATAGATATTTGTTTTGAAAAGTAATATATATATATAAACAAAAGCATTAGTCGGTATCTAATTTTTTGCTTATTTCTTCTGTTTATATATATTTTGTGTGCTTTTTTAATTAATAATTTATATACAAAGGAATGAGTTGTTGATTCAAAACATTATTTCAGTCTGCAGGAAGAAATTGTTGTATATATAAATAGACTTTAATGCATGTTATACATCCAGTTTAATAACAACGTTAATAATCTTTCAAAACAATTTTACTTACTGCAATTGTCTGAAATTTATTCGTTTGACCGATTTAATGATACAATTACCTAATCAAAATAACATATTTAGAATATTTCTAAAAATAAATAATTGAAATTACTTTGGATTAATCACCCCTCATTAGTGTATAAGTAGTCATAAGTGAAATTGCTAAAGGGGAACAGTAATTTATAGCAAAATGATAATTATGATACCCGTAACAAAAATAATTGCTTTTATTTTTAGAAAAATTATTCATATCATTTTTACTTATTAATAATATCGAAATAATTACCGTGAATAAATAATAATTCGTGATAATATTATTGCGAAGAATTATTTCCGATGTCCAGATTTCCCATATGAATTTTCACCACTTTCGGTACTTTATATTCACCCAAAATTTCATTTTGGATTTCATATTGAAAAGTGAGAAATTTTAAAATAAAAAAAGTAGGATTGTACTAATACTATTTATCTAATCTTTATCTAATGAAGCTCTACGTGTAGGTATTTGAATTCTGCATAAAAATAATATAGATAATTTTATGGTTAGGTGTGATTTTGAAGAAAATTCAATTTGCTAATTCTAAAATTCAACTTAAAATCGAACATTTTTCCAAGGTGGGTCCTTCTTAATTAGAGTGGGTCAAAAAAGTTAATGTTTCAGATCTCGCGAAATTCAATATAAATGACCTCCCTGATGTGAAGGAAGATAGAAAATGGCGTTTAAAGTGAAAACTGGAGAAAAAAAAAATTCACCAATTTCTGATGCCCAGATTTCAAGTTTTTAAAACACAAACTGAGCATAATGATGAAATTTTTTTTTCAAATTTATCTCCACAAATCGTATTTTGGATTCATAAATACTTTTTTGGGCATCTAACCACCTATACAAGATTTTTTTTTTGCATCTCAACTTCATTTGATAAAATTTTCTAAATTACGACAAAAATTTTTTCGAAAAATGAGAATTTTTAAAACAGAAACACTTCAATTGTGTTAATACTATTCATCCAATTTTTATCTAATGATAAGTTTCTTGTAGAGATTTGAATTTTATATCAGATTAATATAGATACTTTTATGCTCGGGTGAAATTATCAAGTTAATGTTTCAGATCTCGCAAAATTCAATCTAAACGCCATCTCTGATATAAAAGAAGATAGAAAATTGTATTTAAAGTGCAAAATGGATAAAACAATTTTTTCTCAATTTCAGATGTCCAGATTTTACGTTTTTGGAAAACAAACGGAGTTCAGGGATGAACATTAATTTTTGGAAAATTTGTTTCTACCAATTGCATTTTTGGTACATAAGAGTTTCGAAGCATATATTGACTGCTCAAAAACATTGTTGCATTTTGACTCCATTCGTTCAAATTTTCCAAATCGCCTGGAAAATGCTCTTGAAACATGAGAAATTTTAAAACAAAAAAGTAGTTTTGTGGTAATATTATTCATTTATTATTTATATAATTATGAGTTTCTCGTAGAAATTCAAGTTCTGCATCAGAATTATATATGCAAAGGTCAGAGTAAATTATTAATTTTTTTAATTATGCCAGCGATTGTCAAAAAATTTTAAATATTCCCATTTTTACAAATTCAATGGCATATTCCTTTTTCCAATCATATGTCGAGATATGACTATTTACAATGGTTTTTTGATGTATCACTTTTCACAACCAAGTTTTAAGATATCTCTTTATTCTAAACAGGTGTCGTATAATGATATAAAACTACTATATATAGAGAGAGATAGAGTATTAATTAAAGTAAGCAAGTAGGGACGGCGTTATAAAAAGTGAAATGATAATTGGAATTAAAGTTTATATTTTTTTTCCCTTTTTGTTTTTTAAAGATTACATTATTCTAGTCAAGATAAGACATTACAATTGTACATAAACAATAAATTTTTTACATTAAATATAACAAATAGAACATATACCTTCGTAAATAAACGTCCAGTAAATTCCGCAGATGAAATTGCATTGATATAAAAGTTACATATTATTCAAAAATAGCTGAACGATACGATACGTCTCTCAACGAGAACTTCTTTATTTATGATTAATATTTTTTATTGCAGATAAAAGATGCTTTGTGCAAATCGTGCAATATATTTGAATGCTACAATCCTAAATATTCTTTTCACTAAAAAAATATATATTGCAAAATATTTTGGACCATGGTTGCAGTATATGTAAATAACTTTTGAGTACAAAGAGTATTTCCTATTTCATTTTGTAAATTTATTATAATCGTAGTTATCGTCTGTTAATTACTTGAACTTTTCATTCAATAAATTTCATCAGTAATGAGCAATTGTACAAATGATGTAAAATACATATTAAAACACGATTGTTTTTAAAATAAAATAGAAATTATTGTATTAACTTCTTTATTTTGAAATAAATTTGAATTAAAATAATACATTCAAATTATCGTTTGAAGTGTCATAAGTTGGATCAAAAAGAAATTTTAAATGTTTATCAATTCATTTAAAATCTTTAGATAAAGAATTAAAAATAATCACCTAACATTCCACGAAAAGGCGTAAAAAAATATATCTTAACAAGGATACAATTTTTAAATATTTCTCTCGAAATTCTAGCGACTTCATTGTCTCCTTTTCGCTAAATTCGCTTATCTGTAATCTCAAACTTCCAGGAAGTCGATATATTGAAAATAACGAAAAATCCCGTATTTAACTATAATACTAACATAAACTCTCGAGCAATCTCGAAGAAATAAAATTATAACATTAAATTCAAAATAATTTAAGAAGATTGAAACAGTAGCAAAAATATGTTCAGTTTCACTTTATACAATACAATTATTGTTTATTATAAATGTTACAATGTGTAACATTTGAAAGAAGAAAAAATAAAAATATTGCGAAAATTCACAAATTTAATAATTGCATTGCGAAATACTCGCATATTACTTGCATCAAATTATAACATCCTCTTTCTGAAACCGACGCTGTCCACATACTGAACCTTAACATTTTAAAAAAACACTGTCTAGAAAAGCGATTGAATTGTAACATAATTTCTTCTCACTATTGTTAATATTTTAAAGCTTCTGTGAGAAACCTATTTTGCATAATTGTATTGGAAAACCCAGATAGAAATTATTAAACTGTATTTTTCGTTACACAGTTATTCCGTAATTATCAATTTAACTATTGGTGAACATACTTCGGTATTAAATTAAACCATTTTTACCGGCGTCAACATGGCTAGGAAGTGTATTCAAACCTATAGTAATATATAGATAATAGTTTCATATTTTGTAAGCCAAGCAAACTGTTAAGTATTTATTGATGCACTGCTTCTTCTCATTCATTCAGATACGCGCTTATTAAATTTAGAGTCCTAACTTAATTTTTTGTTCATATTTGAGGAGAGAAAGTAACTTTGCATTGCAAAGAACTAATATGACACAATAAGCGACAGCAAAAATGCTGTCACTTATCATTTGAGAGAGAGAATTGGTACAAATTTTAAAGTTAAATTTAGAATACAAATTTTAATAATCCCATACTTGATATTGATGTTTGAATTTTCAGTTTGCCGCCAAATGTATATTTTATGGTAATATTAAAAGCAATAATTTTAATTTTTGATAAATTGTTTATCAATCCTTAGATAATTAAGTTTAGAATATTTTAAAACATTTTTTACCTAATACAACATTCGTTATCAAAGCTAACTATTGGATTAAAAGAAAGTGTCATTGTGTTAGGAAATTGTACAACCATTTGCATTCCAATACTTAGCTTCATGACAAATGTGTTGCAATAGGAAGAAACTGTTGAAAATATTCCAAATTTAATTATCTTGCGATCGATCAAACGTTTTTTTAAATATTTAAAATATGTGTTTTAATATTTCGTAAAATATACTTCTGGTAGTAGCAATCTGAAAATTCAAATATCAACAATGGGTGACATATTACCTTAATTATTGTCAAAATTATTTTGTTCCTGTTAAAAAAATGCAGTGCTACTAATTTGGAAATTGTTAATTATTTGTAATTACTTCATTGAATTTAATTGTCAAAATTGTCAGTTCATAATTCGGTATTTAGTTTCGTATAATTTACTTTTGATAATGTCTCAAACTTCTTTATCTTCATAATATAATAATATTAATATTAATAACAATGATATTATTCTTTTTAAATAAAATAACAAGCCTATATATGCTACTTAATAAAGCATTATAAAACTGATGGATATACAAGAAGTTTAGTTATAAGTATAAAAATTAAAATTATAAAATGTGACACGGGACTCGCGTAACTGTAATCTCGAGCGAAATTTACATTATTGTTATTTATTTTATTGTGTTGATTGTTAACTATTTGCTTGCTATTCCAGCGAGTTTAGTCCATCGTTTTGATGAATTCAATGGCCGCACAGAATTGAGTCCACCAGTATTGTTCCTCTCCCTCAACTCGATTCCCGTAAAAACTGTCTACGTATTGAACGGTTGATAACAGTGACGGTGGATTGGTCTGAAAAATATAAAAATGCTATTTTTATTTAATTTCTTATTTCCAATGTGTATTAATAAATTATTTATAATGATTTTTTATTTATCTTTTACATTAATAACGTCATTATCAAAAATTGTTATTAAAAAATTACTAAATATAACGTAATTTTATAATAATAATCACATATTATAATTATTTTGATTTAATGATCATTTTTTAAAAGTGCACATGTAAATAAGGACAATACTTATTTAGTGTTACCATTACCATTAAAATGTAAAATTAAACATTAAATTGTTTTACATTATTATATGTGTTCAATTAAATATATATAATTGAATCCAGAATAATTCAAATGGTTTTATGTTTTAAAAAGTAAACATTAATTTGTTGAATAATATTTATATATTGCTGTGTATATAATCAAAATAATATAGTGAATTAAAATATTTTTATAAGGACATTATCAAATAAAATGAACATTAGAAAATTTTGAATAATAAATTTAATATAACCAAAATTAAATACAATATCTATGACAATATTATAGATCCTGCTAAATTCATAATATAACTAATAAATATATCTTTAAAATATATTTATCATAGTACGAGTTTCTTCGTAAAATTACTATATAAAGAAACATCTAAATTATTAAAACGATAATTTTATGAATTTGATATATATAAATATTACACAATTGAAGTAATATTACATTATGTAAAACTAATTTCTATTGCCAAAGAACTCGGATACTTATTTAAGCTCCTTGTTATTACCAAATTTAATTATAGCTCGAATATTATACTAGTAATTCACAGCCACGTACATATTATATTTCTAATCAAGAGAAAGGTTTGATCCTATAACATACTTTCACATTTAGTAACCTTTCACTTTTATATTTTAATACTATATAAAATCATATCAACATGTATGTGGCTCAATGGTCTAGGGGTATGATTCTCGCTTTGGGTGCGAGAGGTCCCGGGTTCAAATCCCGGTTGAGCCCAGTTTTTTTATTTTTGCAGTTTCTCGCGAATCATTAAATATTTTAGAGATACTAAAATATTTTGTAATATTTATACCTTACTCATTAAAAAATTCGGAGTTGAAAATTAATTGGTGATTTGCAGATTTTAAAGAATTTCTTGTACATAGGACACAGAGATAATTATTAAATTACACATTAAAAACATAACACAATACATGTATAATAAAACAAGTTATATATTTTTCATACAATAGAAAAATATGAATTTATTTAAAGAAATATCGAGTATATTTATCATGTAATTACGCTGTAATTTAATATATTATATTACTAATAAATACATGCTATGTAGATGAAATGTATGTATCAATTTTTACATTTGATATTGTATAAAATGCAGATTGAGAATTAATTGCAATACCTATGATTATAATATTTATTATTGAAATATAATTATTCTAATCAACGACCTTCGGTAAATAAAAATGGTATCGAAGTTTTATTTTTCAAGGCCAAAACAAAAAAATTATATTAATTTATAAAAAAAGTAAATTTTATTTGTTTATGTTTTTAAAAATGATTTGATTAAATTTAGAAAATTAATAGTTTAAAAATTTTTTATATATAATATTTATTTTTTATATATGATACTGTAATTGCATCGCCAATTAAGTAATAATATTTTATATTGCAGTAGAGGAAAATATGTTCAAAACAGTTCTGCATTTACTGATTATATAATTTTTTTAAGTTATATAATAAAACAAAGTTGTATCAAAGAACTCTATAGTTGTATTTGCTGTTAGAGTAAGAACTTGTTCTCTTGATTCAGTATAACATCTCGTGAGGCTCAATGGTCTAGGGGTATGATTCTCGCTTTGGGTGCGAGAGGTCCCGGGTTCAAATCCCGGTTGAGCCCACTTTTTTTTTTTATTTCTTTTAAAATTAAAAAATGACAATCTTTTATATCCTTATGCCATTTCTTAATTTAAATACTTATAATTATTTATAACTTAATTAATACAAATTATTTTGTTTCTATAACAAAACATAATAAGATGAAACACATTTTTTAAATTAAAGAGAAATTCTTTACTTAATATTAAATAAATATTTACCGAATCTTACCTTAATAATAACGTAGACTAACACTGGAATAAGATCGTCAGCAGCGGGGATTCTCCGCTCGGAGGCCATTGATAATAAGTTCATAATGGTCGTCGCGCAACGGAACACACATTGCAACTTGTCTCGAGGAGTCTTATACGCGGAAATCACAGCCAGTTCCTCTTGCGCCCACGGCCACGGACACTCATAGTGATAAATCTTTGGAATATGCAAATCTTTGTGAGTCGGCGTTACCACCTTTGTTAATTTTTTAATGTGATCCTGCAGCAGCTGATCACGGTAAATATCACCGTCACCATTCGGATAAAGTGCATTCAAATAAACTCGTGCCATCACGGTCCTCTCGACGACTATTCGCGCTAAATCAATCTGACTTCCGCTTGCAACTAAAAACATAATTCAGACAATTTTTCATTTATTTAAAGTTGAAAACAATTTCATTATTCGTAATTATACACAACTTATAAATATCTTTTTCAAAAATTGAAAATGTAAAGAAAGAGATATATCGTGTGTTTTTTTATATTTTAACTTTCCATTTCTTAGATTATTTAATAAATGTATTGCAAAAAATACAAAAATATTATACGTGCAAATAATTCATTTTTTTATATTTAAATTATTTTAGCATTTCGCATAATGATATATTGAGTTAGAAAGTGAAATAATATGCCACAGTATATAAAATAAAATTGTTAATTTTGCATTCTTACTTTGCCAAATGGGATCATTACTCATTTCCGAGTAAATTTTATTCAAAAAATTATCAACGAGATCTTGTTTCTCATCAGCTAGAGTGAGCTTCTTGAACTCCTCGCAGAATTGTGATAATGATGACTCTTTTTTTTCAAGAAATACTCGAACGCAAACAGATACTAGATGATTATTTATGGCGTCACGGTCGCTTTTCACACGCTCACCCAATCTAAAATATAAACAATGTATTAATCAATTTTTTAAATTTTTTAAATAATACTTAATAAATTAATATTGCGTAGAAATTTACCTGTTTAGGTGTGCTAAAGTGGACAATAAACCCTGTCGACAACGTATTAAATACGCGATATATGGGGATCGTTTTTGGTAATCCTCTTTTAAAGAGTTGAAAAGCTTTCTGCAACCTTCATCATTGAATAATCGCACACACCGTAAGGTTTCATGCAAATGAGCTATCAGAGTTCGGTTTTGTAAATTTATTGCCTCGGCCAGTTGCAGCTGCAGAAAAGCTACAAGCTCGTTTTCCTTTTGCATCCACGAATTCCTCTGCAAAAATATATTAAATAATTATACATGTTATTTAAACTATTTAAATGTAACTAGATTATATTATGGGTAACTTAATAATAGTATTTTAGATATTTTCAAACATTGTTTTAAGAAAATTAATATCTGATTTGATATTATGTTCATTAAAATTCATTCATCCTGATAGTCTACCATCGACTATCTACAAATAAAAATCAAATATTTCATACTTCCGTAATATTGGTCCACGGAACGAACTGCAAGTCCGCCATACTAAGGACTTTTCGAAGTTTACGTTTCGCGTCTGAAAACGCGAAAGATGCTTCAACGTTGTTTGGATCAATTGTAAGTCGCTCGTCCTCGTGCGTGTCTTTGGCTCGCGAATGATTGCTTTCGATGGAAGCCGTGTCACTTGTTGCACTTGGTTTTCTCCTATACTTTGCAAGAATAT
>JABFPK010001683.1:0-11316 GCA_022817445.1 Habroteleia sp. ZL-2020
ATCTGAAGGTATTCAGCCATGGCCCTTTAAGTAAATCCATATCAAGGCCCTTTATAGTGCATTCCTGCTCGGGGCCACTATATTGCACAGCGTTACATGCGGTTTCGGGGCCTGATGTGTTATTTGTTATGGACCTGGTGTGAGCCCGACAAGGAAAACTGTCATCCTGTTTGTCATGTTTCTTCCTGACCAGGGCCACGTTTGTAATGTGGCCAACCCGATTTCATTTTTATCAGGGTCTGGGCTATTGCAGCTTAATTGTGCACCGTTTGAATGACTACAATTCTATCGATCGATTGTGAAACGCATTAATTAAATATTGTTTATCAAAAGCAAACAATTCTGGTCAATATTTATAAAGTAGAGTTATGTGATTCAGTATGCAGCATATATATTGTACTTGAATAGATAACCGCACTTAGGGTAATTACGGGCAGTAATGCTGTAGCATTACGTCACATGTTGTAAATTCTGGAGTAGCACTCTCGACATCTTAAACGAGCAAATGTTCGGTCGTTAACGAGCTATTGGATGTACCGTTTGTCGTGCAGTCTCATAATGCGACAAAATTTCACGGCATCCTTATCCTGACTATTCATAAGTATTACCAGCCGGTACCCCCTTGTGTGTCAACGTAATAACCGCAAACTTTTGCAACACTGACACACACGTAATTCCACGTTGTATGTATATATTTATAAATATATGTATACGTATACATATACTCCTCGTCTTATGAAAGAAACAAAAATAATATGATTCGTGTGGCGTTGAGCATAAACATTTTATCGAGCATTTCACTTCATCGCTGAAACATATTTCAACAAAATTGAAAATTCCTAATTTCATAGTGATTTACATATTCAATCCTGAAAAGCTCGTGTATAAGTGAAATAAATGCATTTCAGCGATTTGATTGTGGTCCCGCGATGAATAGAGAAATATTTATCACGAACTGTATACACATTTAGAGCAAAAAAGTTTTTGATTAAAAGAGCCGAGGAGGAGGTTTACGAATATATTTTTCAATACTAAAAATGAGAATGAAAAACGATGGATTTGTTCGTGGTCGCTAAATTGTTATAATGGATCAATTACGTTAAGAGTATTTTCAATTGAGATTTCCCGTCCGGATTTTCTCTTGTTGTCACCCCTTTCTCGAGATTTGTAAAACAGTTTTACTTTTATTTTTGTCTTAAGCTTACTTTTCTGAACTATATATTTGTATATGTTGCCTATGCATTGGGGTAAGGGACTTTCAATTTCTTGTTTACTTTTTCGCTTCGTAAACTTTTGTTGTATGATAGGAAAGGTTTGTGCGCGTGTGTATATATGTGTACATTGCACATTGTTTTTGTCGCTGTTTTCGTTAGTTTGAATTAATTTAGTTAATTTCCTTTACAAACATGTCGCCAGTTTTATACTGTAATTTCTAGGCAAAAAATGTATATATACATTTGGTCATTATAATTAAGTTTCCTTTACAATAATTTTATATGTGACTTTTATTTTATGGTTATGAAAAATTTATTTAGTATTTATATTTTAAATATTAATATATAAAATTTTGTATCTACTTGCTTTTAACAGTAAATTAATAATCTAATATTTTAATTTCGTCATGCGAATCATATTCTTGCAAATTGTGCAGGGAAAGAGAATGCAGAGTAATTATTTTTCTGAACGTTATCTGAAATATTTTCATTGTGTTTCAATTGAATGTTCCAGAGTGTAATGAATGTAATCCCACAAAGTGAAAATAATGGATGGAACGTCTGAAATATGATGTATAAAGCGTACAAGATGTTCGTAATATTGAAGTATTTAGTTAATCATTCATAGGGTTGAAATTACAGAGGAAGAGAGTAGATCTTTGTAATTGTTGCTGAAATGCTTATGTGTTATGCATGAAAGCTTATGAGATTATTGAGAATGAGAATACAAAGATATATTTCATCTTCATCATTATATTCAATTTATTAATTTTTAACTGCAGAAAGATAAAAGAAAAATCCATTTTTAATGCAACGCACACTATTTAACGAATATACAGTGAATCTCTTATTATTTTGTTTTATTTATTGCCCTTAATACCCTTTTTCCAAACATAAGTTTATTCGTAATTAATATTTTTAAAGACTTAACCTATAAATGTTGCAATTTCTTTTTTTCATATTTTAATTTCATGCCATTGCTGACCTTGTTATTTATGTGTTGTATTTTAGCTGGATATATATATATATGACAGTATAATTTACTTGCAATTAATTAATCTTCGATATATCGTCTTAATTTATAATCATCTTATGAACTTCTTTGGAAACATGTCAAAATAAAATAATGGAACCGCTTAACCATTTATAAGCCATGAATCGACGATAACATTTAATTTTTCGTCCCAGCGAGTGTAAATTTCTCAAATGATTTAATAAAAAAGTGGTCTCGTTGATCTTTCATCAGGGCACAAGCAAAGTTAAACGGAACTGGTGATCGTGCCATTTCTTTTGCGAACATTTTATTTATGCGAGCGGCGTATAATAAATTCCGATCGAAAGTTCAGCGAAAATTTATCGTGCGTCGGGCGAAATTGAAAGCCTCGCTAGGTACGCCAAGGCAGCTATTTTCTGCGGACTTTGCTAAAGGAGCATCTCCGGGACTGCACTCAAAACAAGGAAAAGAATGAAAATCGACCACGGAATGCGCACCGTAGATTCCGCGAAAATGCTTGCCATGTGGATTTGATGTCGAACGGAACTTCGAAACTTTTTTCATGCCGGATACTTCCACGTTTGTACGAAGTAACATTGTTTGAACGCGCGATATTCGACCTCGTCGGCGCGACTAACTACTTTTCTTTTCCGCATTCAGATAATTGAAGAACAGACAAACACACGCGAACAAAAAAGTTCTCTATTCTTGACAAAGACTGGACTTCTAAATGGTTCGTTTTAAGTGTCGACAAACGACAAAATATACATTGTTCCAAAATGAAACTAACAGTACACTATTGAGAATTTAAGTATTTACATTTTGTCATGGGGAAGAGGGTTATTAAAATAATAATTAATAATATTTGGAAAAATTAAGCAAATTATAATATACTACTTAAGTAGTAAAGATACAAATTATATTATTGTTATTTCTTCCATTAACGATATTTATTTTAGTATAAAATGTATAGTTTTGGTTCTTGGTACAATTAATTTCAAATATTTAAAACAATGTGATCGGATTGCTCAAAACAGTTTCAAATTACACTATTTTTACATGGATGTAGTGTGCGATTTTTTTAATACGGTTTCAACTTTTTAATAAGATATTTAAAATTTGACTAAAAGGTGTTCATTTCATGTTGATAAAAACTTGAGCAACTTTATATTATTTGTAGACAAAAATTTCATGAAGGTAAGCATATTAAAAGTTTTTAATGGTTTTTGTGTAAACTTGAAATATAAACTTTGTCTTTAATATGCCAAGAAATGTTGGCATTGGTTACAATGGGCAATTCTTTGATTGGTGATTTTTAAGATTTTCTGTTATGAAAGTATGTTTATTGATATTTTTAATGCGCAATTTTGAAGCTAAAAATCATTTCAGATATTATTTCATTGACACCGCAGTAAAAGGAATATTAAAAGTATTTGACTTTTTAGCTTTTACAAAATATTTATAATAAAGAATTTAATGAAGTTAAATTACAGACTTTAATTTATATGAAATTAAAAATGCTCAGAAACCGATGTCATATCGTATCATATAGAAATTAATTAAGTGAGAAATAAACTTGGATTTTCCTTTTACGGACGAAAATAAAAGAAAATAAAAAACATACAAACGCAAAGAATAGACAAACATAAAATGATAAACATAAAATGAGTGACCTACATATTTTTTATTTATTTCACTTTTAATATGTTCTATGCATACCAACATTTCATGTTTTTATAAACTGCCAATAATTATATAATTGATGGTATTGCTCTTTATATCTGAATAAATTGCGGTAAAGCGTTGTTTTCTGCTTTTAGTCAAAGTTTTGGTGGTAAACCTATGTTGCTAATGATTTGTCATTATTGGAAAAATATTTTCAATTATTTTACTTCTCAATAATTGATCAATAATCAGCTTTAGTGTCGTTGAATAATTGGTCCTATGGGTATATTCCATATTTGAGTCTATATATGTTTTATTACTATTGAACTATTTACCAAATTTAGCGATTTTGATGTGACAGTATATTATAAAGTATGTTCATAATAACATCAACGAGAATTTACTTGCACACACGCGTATTATTAAGAAATTACAATGCATTAGTGCAGACATTAACTACGAAATTAATACAATACATCAAATGATGAAGAAGTTGTGGTATTTGTCTGCTACATTTTGCGCATCAAACGATCAAGGCATTCGAATGCCTTGACTTTCGCGTTGGAAGTCACGCATTCCTTCGAATTGTTTTTCACGAGAACATAATCCAAAACTGTTGAACACGAACATGTAGTTAATAAAGGACTTTTAATATATGCATAAAATTTTTGTTCAATTGTGAAGTTTTCATAATGCTCCCCAAGGAGACATTAACGCATTTGGAAACGTTAAAGTTCATAATTGCTGCAATCGAGAAAGAAGAATAGGAGAGTTATTACAGTTGTTGGAGATTCTACGATGGTGAAGTTTGATTTTCTTTCCATTGTGTCGTTGTTCCTAGAAGTCTTTTATCTTAAAAAACAATCGTCTTCAGTTGATGAAGTATTATTAAGAAAGCGAAATGTGTTACGATCGTTGAGATATTCCCAAAAACTTGCTCAATATTTACTTTCAATGCAGAATCGATCCTCGAAAAAAGTCATGTTAAATTTCGGAATGTCGTTCTCGCTGATACGTTTGTAACACTTCGTACATTATTAAATTTTGTGCTAAAGTCCTTTCTAATTACTGCTTTCCTAATTTCCGCAAATCGCTTAATTTGTCTGATAACTGAGTCGTAATATCGTTTTAAGTAACACATTCTCATCTTCACGTACTTTGAATACGCTTAATCGTTGGTTAACGTAGCTTACAAATTACACTGTCTCATATCGCATAGCAAACATAATTATTATTTAAATAGACAAAATAAAAAGAATATATTGTGTTTTTTTTTCTACGAAAAAATGAATCATTATTTCGGCCATGAATCGTTTATTGTTTATATAACTGATTGTGAATATTGGGATTAAAGTGATTGGTTCAAACATTTCGTAACGCATTGCGTTTACGCTGAATGCGTCTACGCGCTTGTTCACAGATTTCCGAATACTGATTTTCGTGGCGCATTTTGACACATCGTCTACTAACTCGTATTCACTTGTTAGTGGTGAATGTCCACATCCCAACTTGCAGAGTTGCAAAAAAACCAAATGAGTGTAGTAAAAAGAATAAAATGAGAAAAAACAGGTGGGTTAACAGAAAAAGTCACAAAAATGAAGCAGACTTGAAAAACACGTATAAGAACAAAATAGGACAAAGAAAGTAATCTGCACGGGGAAAAAAGAATTAAATAAATCACTATTTTAGTTGATAGAGTGAGAATATAGTTAAAGCAATATAAAAACTACTATCTCAGAGAGAGTACGTTGAATTTTTGTGCTGCTTAATAAGAACAGAAAATCATTTAAATTTGTCTATCCCATAAACAGTAATTCTTTAAATTTTGAACTTATATCACGTTGTACCAGTAAAGTTATAGTAATTTGTATAATTCCTTTTTCTCAGTGTAGTTAAAAATTGAACCAGTGATTTTTCATGTTAGCTTAGAAACAAATGTAATTTCTAACAATATAGTACGCTATACAAAGTTTTATTTCAATAAAATGATAATTATTTTTATATTTTTTATATACGAGTTTTAAAATTACCTTTAAAAGCACACGAATTTCCTTAGCATTATAAATTGTATTGCATACTTTATATTTCTTTTTCAAATATTTTTTTCGGATCAATTATATTTATTATAACCGTTTATTTTGCTATTATGGTTAAAATTATATTTTAGAGAGTGTAGAACATACTAATAATATAAAGCATATAAAAATATTCAACGTTTTGGCAGTTATAAAATCTACATTAATTTCAAAATATAAAAAGCACCATTAAATAATTAAGGTTATGTACTCATAGCGTGAATATAAAATATATAAATAACTGTTTCTAAATTCGTGTTTAGTTTTATAATATGTTTTAAATTATGAATGTGTTTTGAAGAGATAAAGCGTTTTACGAATAACTCCGTTTTTTTTAAATAAAACGTCTAACATGTTTGGAAATAAAAGTTTTATTCTCTACAGCGGTTCACATTCCCAAAACAGTTAAAACAGTTTATTTTAAGATATATTAAATATACAACATATTTTGAAGTTTAAACATTTTATATGTAATATGTCATTTTCAATTTGAAACCTAATTCTTACAGTGAAAGATCTATTTCGCAAAAATTGTCGCCTATTCCTTGGGAATAACTTTCGATTTTCAAATGGAAATCTCATTTGTTATTGTACACCGGGATATTAAACCATAAAATATAAACCATTTCTCTGAAATATTTTTCTCAATTATGCATTTATAAAAAGTTACAAGCGTTTAAATTTGCTAGATCCACTATTGGTTAGAGTGAGAGGGTGGAAAGAGAGAAAGAGAGTAAGTTTTGAATTTCTTCTTTCTAAACGCAAAATTCAGAGAAATATTGCAAGTAAACTCTACACAGAGAAACATTATTTAACTTTCTAGTTATTATTATATTTTATCGCTTATACGACTTTAATTATTATTATTTTACCTAAATTGTTGTTAAATTATCTAAGGACTATATCTATTACAATAACTACGATATAAATTTGTTATCGTTGAGCCTAAATCTGTTAAAATATAATAATATACATATTTTGCGTTGTAGAATTCTATTCCAAATAAAAAAATTGGGTTCTTCATTTGAAATTTAAAATCCCCACTTTTATTCAAAACAATTATATTTTAAAAAATCGGTTTCACCTTCGAAAATATTAAGGAGTTATTTAAAACTCCTTTTCGTTTAATTTATATTTCTTGAGATATATCGATACTTCAAATTAAAAAAGTTCATCCTGCATAACAAATATTTAACTATTCTTAAAGAACAATTTCCAGTATTCACTTGTAATCATAATTAATGTCCGCTTAGTTGTTCACTTTACGTTGTAGACAGAGTTGGAAAATTTGTATATTGCGCGAACTCTTTATGTATATTTCCATACAAGTTAGATTCTGGTATATTTCTTCAAATTCATTACCATATTCAAGACCATATTTATTCGTATAAATGTAGTTTGTAAAATAATGTATGTGCAATATATATAAGGCTTTTACTAAAATTATATGACTATACTGAAACGAGAAGCAATACATATACTGTGTTTCCGAGTATGTAATACTTCATGCGTATAGATTCTCAGCAATTTCGTGGAGCAATGCGATTAGGGGGTTAAAAGCCAACGAGGACGAATGTTGTGTTGGATTTTGTAACCTGTCGTGAATAGAGGCTCCATTATTTGAATTTCAATCGCAACAAAAGTTCTATGATTATCACTTCGCAAAATGAAATAACTGTATAGAACTATTATACATATATGCATATATAATGTATAGTGTGTCATACGCATAGATATAGTTTTTAAGGCAAATATATTTCTATAGAACTCTACTATAGTTATAGTGTTGAAGAAATTATCAATTTGCAAATGCATGCAAACTTTATTCGAATATAAAAGCGTTTTATATTATTTTCTAAACTAAATGATTTTCATGTTACTAAAATACATTTCTGCAAATGCCGAATCATTTTTAACTTTTATTTTGCCCGTTGCTATTCGAAGTTCCTATTTATTTACGAAACATGATTTTGCAATTTTGAAAATATTGAATCATTGAATAAATTATTTTAATAATTCTTTTATATATTTTGAGGGGGTATTATATTTTAGTATTACAATTGTTAAATAATAACAATACGCCAATATTTAAAATATTTCTTTTGTTTTTTGTGAATTTGTGATTTTAACATAATACTTATGGTGCGTAAACAAGTGCATAAATTGTTCTACATTTTTCAAATTATACAAAATCTGTGGTGGTAGGTATGTATTAACGGTTAAAATTTAATTTATTCCTCGAATGGTTTGGAAAAAATCTAGACAGATTGTAATTAGTAGAATGATAATTTTGTGAAACGATAACCATTAACCTAGTTTACGAAAAGCGGCGTGAACATGTATAATAAAGACACGGAGAAATTCTCTTGACTTCTTTCGTTAAATCTCGGAAATCTCAAGCGTGATCGCTTACATTATTAAAAATCCAAGAACATTATTGCCACGAAAGAAACAAAAATATTACCTCTCTCGTTTTTAGTTTCTTCCTTGTCCATTACGAGCATGGTTTTTACTATTCAGTTTTTGGTACTCATAATAAAAAGAAAGCTAGTTTAGTAAATAGAAGGAGTAAGCTTTCATGCAATATTTCAAGCAGTAAAAATTATTCATGCAAGCTATAGTTTAGTTTTAGTAAGCGTTATGAATTATGCGTGTTAATGTGAAATTAAAAATATCATTTCAACATTAATAATTGATAATTATGATTAATTTTACTTTTAATTAGACATGAATTGAATTATAAATATTTATATAAGTATATCGAATTTCTTTATTTATGTAAAAGTAGTAAATTATATTAGTTTGTTCAGATCTTCAAGCCATTTAATTAGTTAATTTCCAATCTATTATTAGTGCGTAATTATATGTCTTCTGTAATATACAATTTTTGCACCGCAAACTGTATAATCAATGATTATACAAAATAAATTTTATTCCATTCACCAAATGCCGTTGTTCTATTTTTACGTTGCATTTATCATTTTACGTTTTTTATTTATAGTATTTTCGATGTTATTTTCTATTTTATACCTTTTTCTCTATATACTGTTTTGTGATTTATTGATCGTATATTACCTTCTATCTTTTACATTTGACTTTTCCAATTTCTACTTATTATTATTGATACCATTTATTTAAAATATTTATCCCGTTTTTTGCAATATCCAAGTAAAATATTTACAATAAATGTTTACAGAAACAAAGTTAGATTAATCTACAATAAAATAAGCTTCCGAATCTTGAAATTTTTCTAAATAAAGCTATTTAGGTTTTATAGATAATAATTTCAAAACTATATTTAATAGGGTATACAAAATTAATAATTTCAGAACCGAATTAAACTGAGTGCAATATGATCAATTTTGAAATAATCATGCACGTGGAATTATTGTTCATGTACAATAATAATGGCCATAATAATGGAAATATTATAACAGTTATTCCCCAAAAACTTGTTTTTGATTGTAAGTTCAATCATGGCAATATAATGTAATTAAGTTTATTTTATCGTTTACTTGAATATGAACAATTTTCAATTTATCACATCGCAATCAATATTGCATTTATTGCATCAAAAACATTAAATGAATTGTATTATTGAATTGTATTGCTGGTTATGTTTGAATGTGCATGAACCCTAGAACACTATTTCATTAGAAAGTTCTTTAGTTGCCGAGCGAAAAGGAGATCTTTATTTGGTCAATAAACTTTCAGACGGGAAACAAGAAAATCAGCGAAATGGAAGAAAAAAGTTATGTAGAAAGCGTTATCACTAAAATTAAGAAATGAAAAAGGAGAAATAAATATTGGTAATAGAAGTTGTTGCGCGCGGTAGGGAAAAGCGCAGAAAAGTGTGGAATAAAAAAGGGAAGAGAATTTTATTTGAGGCGAAGCCGCGCGAGTATTTTCAAGCTGGTTTATGTATATATGCATTATATATGCGACCAAGGAACACGTATAAACTTATAGGAGTGAGACAGATTATGCGGAGTATTTCGCCCAAGTTGCCGCAAACACCGCCAAAGATGAAGACGTCAAGCCTGCCAAGTTTGTGCGCAGTCGTGAATGAAACGGCAGAAGAAGTGCACGTTCGGCGTGACGTGTTTTTCGTCGTGGCAAGAAGTGGCGGCGTCATTAAAACGTAAAAAGTACTTAATGCACCGTTGAGACACGTGTAAAACACTTCGCGTTGACTTTACTTGCCAAAACTTTCCCGCAAACCAATTTACAGTCCGAGATTGTCGAATTCACGAATGCCTTCTCCCAAAGCCTTGGTATCCTGAAAAACTACAGGATCACAATTTGAAATTATAATTAGAAGCCAAGGCGTTTTTGAATTCTTTATTTGGATCTGCAAGCAACCATAAATACTTAAATTGAAAAACTTTGTTAGTTGCACGCTAATACCCTGCTGTTTTTGAGACAAAAAAGCGATTATTTTCTCTATAGAAATTCACTGAAAGTTGCGCGCGGGCGCGGTTTTGAATTTTGATATTGCGAACAAATAATAGAATTTGCAAACACTGCAGGAATGTATTTTTTCTGTGTTTTCTTTTTATATGAAACGCGATTTCTGTTTAACGGAAAGCAATATATTTAACTTACAATTAAAATTCATTACAAATTCCTTGTGCTAATGTGTATCCTTATGCTGTATTCTCATGTAGTGTGAAAGCATAAACGCGCGTTATCAAACCAGGATATTTCATTGTGCTATAAAATATGTTTTAGGCTGTTTACAATAATCTCAAGAGTTGTTGGATGTTAATTAAGGTAATTTTTTATGAAAAGTGTACTTGCAAAGTATTTTGAAAACTTTTAATTACCGCGTTCGCCACTTCAATTAAACTATTGCATTCGAGGTAAAGACCTTCAAAGAAAGCTTTCCAAAAAGTTTGAAATTTGCACCGAATCAGAATAAATTATGTTAGCTGCGTTTCCTATTTCTATAAAATACTGTCGCCGATTGAAATATTCGTATATATAACTAGCTTGTCATCGTTTGGTGCCACCTTTGCATACATATGACACATAGTTCATGAAAATTTCTAAATTCCGATCCACTCGCGTCAACTAAATGCAAGAGAAAAATAAGTTTGCTAAAGTTATAATCTTGAGAAGTTTGCAAAAAATGAGTTTAAAACTTCAGTTTTAAACTTGAGAAAACGAGGCTTTGGGTTGATCTATGAATTATTTAGAATAAATATCCGGAAAAAGATTACCGTGTTAGTATTTTTAATTTATTAGGTTGGGGAAAAGTAATTTCGTATTTTTCTCTCATTTTATTCAACTAAGTATATCTCGCTCATTATTGGTTGGAGCGGATCATGTGATACGGCATTGTTAACATCTGAGTGTACACAACAAA
>JABFPK010001684.1:0-11315 GCA_022817445.1 Habroteleia sp. ZL-2020
CGTATATTTAGACTGAAAATAAAATAAAAATAGATAAATAATATAAAAGTTATTATTCTCTATCAATAGTAAATTGCAACGTAGTTAGAAGTATCATAAATTATTTTTATCTGAACTTATATTTATCAAATGTTGTTTGTTACCATTCGCGAGGAATTTTCCTAATTAATGCATTTAGATTTTTGTAAATGAGCTATTCGAACTTTATAACAAAGTTGTGTTTTTCAGCTGAAACTATGATAAGAGGAATACTAATACGCATCGCGTGGCACTTGAAAGTCCAAGTGATATTTATGCACGAAAAATTATATACAAAATAACTTAAACTAGGTAACTTGAAATGTTCATTTGCCTTTCGCCCAGAAACCGTCTAGATTCAAACAATACAGCATTCAAATTTAAACAATTATAATTTGCCCGCTTGTTTTACAGGGGTCAATCATTAAAGGATCAATAAAATTAAAGGAATCGTAATTCGATAAATGTCATCGCATAATATACGCGTCTTGCATAGCGATGTCAAACGCTCTTATATATTCGATTCAACAATAACTTTCGACAGTATCTTCGATTAACGGCAGGCGGATACCGTTAATAATCTTGTTTACTCGGAGTAGACAGTCGTTTTCAGGCATTTACCGCTGGCTCGTTAAACGTTTGATCGGCGCGCCCGAACCCTCGCGTAGGAACTCCCCGTCGCGCCGGAAATAACATCCAAAATATCCTGCAGAGTGAAGCGCCGACTCGAAACCGCCGCAGATGACGTTAAAATCCAATAGTCTGGCTCGCGAAAGTAAATGGACGCGGGACGCGGGCGGCATCGCCACGATAAATGTTTGCAGGCTGCTCTTGAATTACGAACAGAGGACGAAATTCTGATTTTCTTTGCGCCCCCGGCGCAAATTTCAAACCCTCATAGGCCTCTGTTATTCGATTTTAAAGTATGATGCCTCAACCCTCCCTTCCCGCTCAGACTAGCAATCTATGCAGTATTTTCTCTTGACGTTACATTTGCCCAATTCAATGAGATTCTTCTCTGCTCCGTCTCTTTCCAATTCTCCTATCCGTTGCAACGCTTTTTCTGCCCTACAAAGGCAATCTATGATGTCATCGAGAAAGTATTGCCAGGCGTAATACAATAGTGTATATTTCTCCGTGGCCTTCTTCGATTCAGCCAATATTTTCTTTGAGTTCAATTCTATCCAGCCAGCCCGTTCTATTCTGCATGATAATTCCCGAACTTATGATTTCAATAACCAAAATTTTTACCAATGAATAGTATCGCCATAAAAAAACTGAACGATTTAATACATCTTTAGTTTTGTTTCTTCATTTCTTCTTCGAGTTATTCAAGTTTATTATACCGTTATAAAAGTTTTAAAGAAACGCTTATAAAGTAACTCGCATAATTTTGCGAAAAGTTTTTATTTACTTTGAAATATACAATAATTCCTTTAGCTTTTGCACGGTGGCTAACGTTGTTGCATTTTTGTTTGAATTATATGGTGATCATGTCTTTTGAAGCTAAGTAATCGGAGATGTGCAGTGCTTCTCAGACAAAGCCTTTTAAGTGCGCAAGTTATACAACAATGTCTGCACCCAGTTTACGTATTTACAATAAAGAATTATACACCATGACAGCACTATAATACATGTCTTGCCACGTCCTGAAAACTCGGCTTACGTTTTCAAACAACCACTACATCTAACGAGCGAGGTATTTCATTTAACAGCGTCTCCTTTAACTAAAAGACAAACAAATTCAATTACCGATAGATACTTTATTTGCAAACAGTTTGAAAGTAGGATAATGTTATAAGTAAGTGCTTTGCTAAAATTTGTTCACAAGTTATTTGTACTGATTGATAGTCGTTCTTCATATCACTTGTTTTCATGTATTAATATTGAATTCTTTTAAACATGAAAACAATACCCACGATAAATAACTGGCTCAGTTATATGTACATGTGTATATATATATAATATATAATAATTGGGAAATAAAAATCCTTGTTAAAAATGGTTTCAATTTGTTGTATCCATAACATAGCTGTATCGAATTGTCGAAATAAACATTTAAATAAGCTAACAATTCAAAGCATGTAATTTAAATAATTTAATTCCATACAATATTTAAATGCTTATCGAACGATTACGGGATTGAAATAATATTTTTAAATGCCATTACATTGGATTTGATATAATGGTATATTATGTCATAAATACAACTTAGTAAAACCGAAATTCGCATCACAAAATATGCAACGTGAATTAATTTACATGTTGATATTCGAACAATTTGTACAAATGTAATCAAAAATAAGCACTGTTTATTCAAAATGACCGCAATATATTTGCGATCTGAATAAAAGTTGAATCACGCATGACAATTTTCCGAATCAATGTGAAACTTGAAATTGATGTTGATGTAACTTTCACGGCCGCACGAACGCTATTCGATGAAGAAGCAGATGAAGAGGGATACGGACCGAAACTAGGGAGACGGGGATGGACGAATGGATTGCTCATCTTTATTTTATCCTTTGAAGTCGAGTGATAGCTCAATATAGCAGGCGTGAATCGGTGGCGAGTGTTTCTTCTCTGTTTATCCACGTTTTATACTTCTGTGATTTTTCCGCAGCGACGCTTTGTCGCGGCACATCCGGCCGCTTCCGGTGTGCCTGGAACCGGAAGCAAGATGGCCGACGCTGCGCAACCAGCAAGCAGCGGCGGAATGAAATATTAGCGGAAAGTCACGAGCGTTCTGGGAAACAGAGGACCCCCGGGAAATTCATGAAAATCTTTCCGACCAGCCGAGCTCAGTCGCGCCTTAATTCTACTTCCGTTCGCGCACCCTTGCTCACCTTCGAACCACTGAAATATTTGCGTTGACGTGTCGTGCATCACTCCTCATGAGAAATAATTCATAGCATATAGCGTTCCTGCTCAATTCGGCTAGTAAGCCGTCGTACAAATCGTGATAATTCAATAACTCTGAATCAAGATTTACCTGGTGTAACATGTTGCAACTTAAGGCACAAATTGTGGTTTTTCAAATGATCAGTTGACCGAGCGATTATATTTTAAAATGTATTTATTATTACAAAGTCTTCTTTTTAATACAAGAGTAATTTTATGTTATTTAAAGTCCAATTTTTAATTTATTTGAAAACTTAATTACATTTATTATAACTAAGAAAACACACATACAGAAAACATTTTTACTTGTAAAAAAATTGCAAATAGTTACATGATCTACATTTCCGATATTAAAATTAATATTCCATTTGTATGACATAGCTATATCATATTTTCATTAATCAGACAATTTCATTAAAAATGACATCTTCAGAATAATGTTAAATATTTCCACCGCATTTCTATCTTTTAAATGCATAATTCATGACAAACCGTAAATATTCTTAATATCAACTCTCATCTAGATATTATGAGAATAATTCTAATTTTGAATACAAAATTAATGTTTCATTATACAAATAATGAAAAAGAATAACAAAAAAATAAAATAAAACTAATTATAAATATTCTAGCATTATTCAAAATATTCAATAATTTTAACAATTGAAAAGTAAAACAATATGATTTTTAATTGACACATGCTAATGTACAAGTTACTGCGTACCTTATTTATAAATAATTTTATATGAAGTGACAAATTGTTCTTGTAATTTTGACGTGAAGTAGTAAATAGTAATATCTTTCAACTAATAAACTAGTTAAGATATTCATGAATATTCATAGTGATACATTTTCTTAAAAGAATAAGGTACATATATATTTAATATTTTTTAAATATTCTATATCTAACATGTATTTTGTAGGAAATCGGGACTACAAGAATTCAGGACTGACTAACATTTTGTAGCGATAGGAATTATTTACTCCTGAATCAAATGGCATAGTTATCGTTTGGCGCAAAAGCTTTCGTCATATTTGTTGCAAAATGTAAGACATACGTCATGTTCATATTATAATTGATAGAATAGAATAGAATACAACAAATAGATTTCTTACATTTTATCATTCTACATTTATTTGTTTGATAATTTTGAAATTTTGCTATTAAATCATACAAAAATAAAAATTACTATGTTAAAATATCTATGCCATTAAATATATATATATTTAATGAATTATTTTGATTTAAAATGTTTGTATTGTAATCAAATAATCATATAGATATTATTATAAATCAAATGTCATAAAATGAAATGCATTTGTTATAAATAGATATATTTTCATACGAAAATTATTTGAATAAAAATAAAAAAATTGAACAAATCAGTAGTAATACTATATTTTTGTTATTACAATAATGGTATTATTGTATTAAACGTGGGCAAATCAATTTAGTAAAGCGTTTTATAATGTCTTTACAATAACTAACAAACACAAATATATAGTATTACTATGAACTATTTGATGCGTGAAAAATAATTGTTATCCGTAATTATATAAAATATTTCATTGCCATTATATAAAATGTATATGCGTGATCTCTTTAAATGTTATATAATAAAAAACTTTGAAATTAAGTAAAATTGTAATGGACAAGTGGCAGTATGATAATTAAATTTTATTTCTATATATAGAATTACATGTTTAGAAAGTGCAAAATATTTATTTAAATAATATATTTATTTTTATTGATATATCGTACGATATTTTATGTAGATATAACAATTAATAGATGTTTCACCTTAATTTATAATGTAATTACATTTTACTTAGTCATATTTTTGTATACGGTTAAGCATATTTAAAATTCTGAAATATTATTTTAAAAAAAGTAAAGTATATATATATATTCTGTATAAAAAAATTATTATCTTAAAAGATGTATTGGAACAGAAATATAGAGCAGTAAATTTTGTGGTATATATTTTGATAAAAATGTTGATTTATAATTGTTTTATCAGTTACAATATTTTAAAGTGGTGCATCATCTTTAATATTTGTATTTATATTGAACAACATAAGTATACTATATAAAAGTGATATAACAAAAAATAAAAGTTAAACCACATTTTGCTATGTTGGTGTATGTAATGTTAAAACTAATCGTCTAAATGGAAAGTTAAAAGAATCCCATTATTTATTTCGGTGAATAAATATCTCGAACTTGGCACTATTGTTATCTGTAATATAAGATCTCACTAAATATATTATATTACTTTCTGTAAACTCGTATTTATATTTATTTCGCCGGTGAAATGTAGAGATAATGAAAAGCATGGTGTTGTATCATTCTGTAGAAAAAATGTTTATCATTTATTTCAGACATTTTATCATTAATTGTGTTCATATGTAAAATCGAAATTAATAGATAAATGATGACATCGGATTCTGGAGCTTTTAGAAACACTCAATCAATTTATATTTCCTAAAATATCAAATGAGTTTACAGATCGTAATATATGATATGTCTTAAAGATATTATGACTAATATAATATTTTGACTGTTAAAAGCATTTACTGAAAAAATAATAATTAAAAGATACGGTAGTAGGTCGTGTTAAATGCAAATATTTTTATATCAGTTTATTTTTCTAACATTAAATTTCATTTTTGGAAATCATTTGATGATTATTCTCTCTCAATCATATGATCAAATAAGAAATAAGTTTCTAAATTTACGTTTGATTGAACAAAATCTTCTTTCAGTAGTACAGATTTCTACAATAATATTCGAAATTTTAAAAATGTATGCTGTGAAAATTGATACACAAAGTATATAGTCAATATATCTCTCATATACGGTATACAAATTTCATGAAATTAATAAAATAATTGTAATATAGTAATGATAATTTACATATATAATCATTATTAATAATTTTTATTTGATATTAACATATTTTTTTTCTCGTTATTAATGTTGTTCCTTTTCTGGTTCCAATATATAAGATCAAGTTCTTTTTACCAATATAAATTTATTATTTATCGATAAATGATTTAGACGTTTCGGCTCATTAACCCTTTCTTCAGTAGTACGTAGAAGCAAAATTGGCCAAAAACTATTTTCATTCCTAAGCTAAGTTTGTGTTCTAAAACCCTGGAAAGGAATCACGAAACAAATCGTCGAACTAAACAGTGCTTCCATGTTAACTACAAAAACTTGAAAATTACGGATATATAATATATTAATATCAAAAACATATATTCATTTTTTAATTTTCAAAGATATAGATTAAAATAATTTGATGCAGTATTCAGTAATGATAATTATTCATTTTTCCATATCATCCAATAGCATTTCCAATTCCACACATTTATTTCAATTCTATAAATAGTGTACATTATTAAATTGCAGTAGTATGTTTTTAAAGAAATTAATTATTATTTTCGTTCCAGTCTCTTATAGCTGGTAAATGTTCATTTTCCAGATTTACTTCAAATAGCAAATGTTTCTGGAATCAGAGCCATTTTTAGGCCAGGTTACAACTGTTAGGTCACGAGTTCGAACGTGCTACAGATCGATCTCGTTTTCTTCGTTATAAAAGGTCGAGTATCGTCTTCTACCGCGAATATACAATAAATAAAATCAAGTTAATATTTTTCACTTTTCCCTGCTATATTTTTTGTTTTCACAAAGAACAAAATAAGTATTAAGAATTAAAGAAATTTTTGTCTTTTGTGTTTCGTTTTCTTTTACTTTACTTATTTGTTTTCATCGACTTTCATCCCTTTTTTGTGACAACCCATCATTCACGTAACGACGTTGTTTATTCGCAACGAAAATAACCTTGGATGACTTTACTATACCGACCGCGATCGCGAAAAAGAATATTTACTTTTCGCATGAACGATGCCGACACGGCATTTGAAATAATGGTAAAATGCATTGCAAATCGGCTTTATTCGCCGCAGGAACGTTTATTTAACTTCGACCTTCTCGTCGATAAATAATTCGGGGCGGGTTCTCGCGAATCCAGCAGACTCACGCGAGTTCTCCCCTTATCAAACGGGTGTCCATTATTCACGCGTTTGCCAACCACCCCAGTGAACAGAGACGAAAATAGAGCGTGAGACAGAAAGAGTGAGAGGGAGCGAGAATGAGCTTTTATGCTGCAAGTCTTTCCGCGCCCGTCGATTCGTATACGCTACTACCTCTAGCCGATTCGATCGATGAAGCGTCGTTGCACTTCGAATCCCGTATTTCACGCTTTTCATTTTCGTAAGAAATTCCATATGATGGAAAGATCTCTTAAATAAAACTTTGAACTAAGTTTACCATCTTTTTTCTTAAACATAAACCGCAAGTTTTCTTTTCAAATTATTCCAAGACTGATATAGGAAGAAGAACGTGGAACAGATATTTAATAAGAAATGTTACTTTTTTGACGAATCATAAAATTGAAAATTATTCATTGAAATATATTTAACATAAGGCAGATTAAATTTCTAACCATGGTCTACTTATATAATAAAGTAAAACTAAAAAAGTTAATTTATTTATAAAATTATTTTTATTCGAAAATAATTTTTTTCTAACGAACAAATAGTTTTTGTACAATTTTATCTTACATTTGCTAGTAAATAAGCACTTTCCTTAATTAATAAGTGTAAATAACGGAATTATACAAAATTTAATATGTTTTTTTTTACAGGAAAGTGTAGTTGTATTTGCAATAATATCAATGCCCCTCAAGAATAAAGGGGTATCTTAAAACTTGTTTGTGTGAAAAGGGATATGTCAGAAAACCGTTGGAAAAAGAGATATCAAAACATCTCAAAACATGCTTCTCAAAAAGGATATGTCATTGCATTTGTGAAAAAGGGGATAACTCAAATATCTTTCGATTAGGAGAATATCTCAACTTCCTTTTGTAAAGGGGCATATCGTTTTTGTCGACAATTACTCGCGTAACTAAAAAAAATGAGTATTTTACCCAGCCCAGCGCATATATATATATATATATATATATATATATATATATATATATATATATATATATATATATATATACATTCTAAGCATGTATATTATGATTTGCTCGTATAATTATATAAATAATAAATTAATATAATATTAGCACAATCCAAATTTTGTGTTTAAAAAATTCTAATTTTTTATAGCATTTTTCCAGTTAAACATTTTTTTCAAAATATACTCAGAATGAAAACAAAATATGGCTTATTTAGGTGGCGGGATGCTAAGAAACATATTTATGCACAAAAATATGATTTGCGAAAAAAAATTGAAAAAGACAATTTTCATCAATCTGCTCAGTTTGTGTTCCAAAAACCTGAAATCTAGGCACCTGAAATTGGTAAAAATTTATTGTTTCCATTTTGCACTTTGAATACCATTTTCTATCTTCTTTCACATCAGGGATGCCATTTAAATTGAATTTTGTGAGATCTGGAAGATTAATTTTTTTGACTCTTTGTAATTAAGAAGGTTGAAAATTTTTCAGTTTTTAGTCGGATTTCAGAAATAACAAATGGAATATCCTACAAAATTAAATCCAAATATTCAACTATCTATATTATTTTGATGCAGAATTCGAATCTGTGCAAGATAGGTTTTATTCGATAATGATTAAATGAATAGTATTAAAAGAATCCGAGTTTTTCTCTTTAAAAAAGTTTATTTTTCTATAGCATTTTTCGGGTAATTTAAAAAAAATTTTCAAATTCACTCAAAATGAAAGCAAAATGTTTGTATATAGGTGCGGCGAGATTCACAGAATCATATTTATGCACCAAAAATTGGAAAAAATGCATCCTTAAGCTCAGTTTTAGTTCCAGAAACCGGAAATCTATGTATCGAAAAATTAGTATATCTCTTTTCACACAACCAAGTTTTGAGATATCAAGTTATTCTTAAGCAGCGTCGATATAATCTTTAATTGTTTAATTTATTGCTTTAAATAAAAATTAGTGTACTTACTGTTTATGTATTAAATTAATTATGATATTATGGTAATAATAGATATAATTAGTATAACCCTTTGCCACGCAATAATTTGTTCCATGTCATATATTAGAAATTGTAACAAAATATACATTCATTTATTAAATTATATCATTACCGTTATTATTCGTACATTATAAAATGAGTTGAGTAATAGTGAAACAGAAACATTCGAAGAGACCAGTAACATACTTTTTTTACTGCTAACCTATAAAGAAGATGAAATAAAAATACAAATTTACATTGTGATACGAGATTCGGGAGCACACTTGAATTCCGAGCAAAGTCGGTTTCTTGGCAGCCGAGGTCTAACTCAGAAATGAAAAGCATCAACTGGCTCCATTGGTATTTCTACTACCTGCACAATAGGCCTTTCTTCTGCCCACTTTTTCAATCCAATATTCGTTTTTCTGCAGCGTATAACTTTCCATTTGCATGGTCTCTTCGAGTCGTTCCTATGCCATTTCTTGCGGCTAACGTCGGCCTGTTCCGTGCCAACAGCTATAGCTCTTCAATACTTATATGTATATCTGTTCTCATTTCAAGCCAAGCAAAAAGTCCTTCGTGCTGGATCAACGTCGACAAGATATTGAAATATTTCGATACACGGAAAAGTACCAAGCTCTCGAATCAATAACATTAAATTATTGATACAGAAAAATAATGCGACGACAATTCATGAATTGGTTGCGTGAATTGTCAACGGTAATGATCGATTTACTATATATAATTAAGACGCGAAATTTTGTTGCACAAATTTCACCGACCCATGCAAAAATTGACATATATTGGTCATCTATGTGCCATAAATGTAGCCATATGTTGCATATATAAATTTTTACATGGGAAAAGAAAAGTGAGATGCAGTAGGATATACATTTTTCAAAACACAAGTCTTATATATAGTATGATATATTTATAATGTTACTACAAAATAATAAATCTGTCTAAAAGAGAAAGTAAATAGGAAGTAAAAGCAACAAATAGTTTTAGCTATGTAATTAGTATAGAATGAATTTTAGACTTTGAAATAATATTTTAATATGTACTTTTTAACGTATTATTTCATAGATCTATGCTTTTCATTTATTCTACTAAATACTAAATATTTTAGTTGTAAAAGTAATATGTATCTATTCGTAATAGATGTTTGCATTCTCTGTGTAACTATGTTATTTTAGTTAAGCATGTATGTAACAATGTTACAGAAACACAACGACAAAAGTCCTAATTTTGATCATCGCGACCATAATTTCAATTGTTGCAACGAGAAAACGTAGTTAGTCTAACTACATATGCTACAAGGACAATCAACAAAGTTTCTAAAACTATATAAATCTAGTGAATTTAATTTAAAATAATTCAAAATATATAGACTTAAATTAAATATAATTTAGTGTATAGCTTTAAATTTTTGTATAAAAATAATAAATGATTACTATTAAAATTAACAAAATCTAGTATTTACGTCAGATGAACATGATTTGAAGTAAGTTACAACGTTGAATAAATTTTGCGCAATACTTTATGGCGCGATGTGATTTAATTTTGCGTAGGAAATTATTCAAAGCCGCATATCCCTTGAAAGTTTGTTTTTGGATGACGTCGGTTTCATAATTTAAGTGGCAGATATGGTTTGACTTTTCCTCATCGTGCTCGATAAAAGTTTTCTATAAATCATCGTCCAAGTTAGTCGTCGTTCGGTACAGCTCTCGGCACACGACGGCACTAAACGAGCGCGGCTTTTTATAACACGCATTAACGGGATAATCGGTGCATTCGTCAGCCTGACAAATCGACGCACCACTCGTTCTTCTTTTCCTTTTCCACCCTTGTCGTACGAGGAGTTATTCTTCCTCGGTATAAACGACTCGCCATTCGTTTTGCGCGCGGATACGATCTCGCGTTTCTTTCTCCTCGTTACGACCATCGCATTTCTGGATAAAAAGTATATTCATTCGTCATTCGATTGAGCATTGCATCAAGAGCATTCATACACGAGGCGTTGTGCAACAAGCAGACTATATTTTAACAACAAAGTTTCAGTACCGGTAAAATCGATCGAAATCGTACGAAAATTCTGATTTTGATTCTACGAATTCTTCAATCACAGTAGACTGATACGAGCTTTATTTAGTTTTGACAATGCCAAAAGAGCTTTGTTACTCTATCGCCAGTCGTGAGTAGTATATTTTAAAAGAAAAACAAATTGACAATAAATTTATTTCCCATTTAAAAAGTGATAAATAAAAATGAAAGAAAGAAAATTTTCTATGTGTATAAATTTGTAAGACAAATTGTTTTGCCTTACTCTAATAATCAGGAGTTCCAATTTAATTCGAATGTAGTTTATTATAAATATATATTCTATTAT
>JABFPK010001685.1:0-11314 GCA_022817445.1 Habroteleia sp. ZL-2020
AATGATCGCGACTCATGCGCCCTCTTTTCACAATCCCTGGTATTGGAACTAAAATTCTGTCGACATGAATATATATAGGAGAGTTTGCACCCCTGGCGAAAGGTTTGCGATTCACTCGTTTTCATTTTCTTCTTCACAGTTTTCTTATTCAATAATTAGAAGACAACACTATACATAGGCATCGTAAACACATTATTTATTTATTTATTGAATATATAAACGCGCAATCATTAATTAAGAAACATATATGATATTGTATATTTAATAATATATACACACACAATATTAATAGAAATAACGATTTATTTGAAAAATAAATTCGTTTAGTAAAAAATATAGAAGAACACCAAACAGATATAAGAAACATAATAAGTAAACAAACAAGAGAAATTGGCCTTTTATTTCTGTGTATATTTCTTGTGTTTATATTTTTAGTGTTCTCTATATATTATACGAAATGAATAAATTCCTTGAGTTATTTTTTTTAAGAGTGAAACTTTAAAATAACATACAGATAATTAAATAAATGAAGCCATTCAGTTTTTAATTTACATATTTTATTGTAAGTATCGCTTATTTTGTTATTATAAAATAGAAATATTTCAATATTAAGGTGAAAGTTCAAGTTTTAGCTACTAGATTGGTGTTATTGTAAATAGATTTTTGATTAAATATATTTAATCAAAAATATTTTAAAATATTTTTTTTTATTTATATTTTAAAATATTTTTTTTTATTTATATTTTAAAATATTTTTTTTTATTTATATTTAATTTTATTTTTTTTATTTATATTTAATCAAATCATATTTTAAAAACTTAAAATATGAGCTGAAATATTTCCGCGTTTTTGCCACATTGGGGAAATATTATTTAAAAAACGAATTGAAAAATCGAGCTAAAGAAATTAAGAAAAATTGCATTATGTAGTAATTTAAGTATATATTTATTATATATATACAGTTCTCAATCAATCAAAGACCGTGCTAATATATTAAAATATATATATTTTTATTTATTAATTTACTAATTGGGAAATAATATTTACAAACACCTTAATTCCGTTGCGGCATGTTTGTGCTTTCACCTTAAAAACAAGGTTGCGAATCCCGAATTTCTTAAGATTCACTTAAATTAAGCTAAGAAATCTCTGCATGCATCATTCAAACAAATTATATAAGGAGCCGTTCAAAGATTCCTCAACTTAATTTAAGCGAATTAATTTAAGAAGTCTCTGAACATACCTTTCACATATAAAATTATATAAGGGTTCAGAGGTTTTCCTACTCATTTATAATTTAAGTGAATCTTAAGAGATTCGGAAATAGCTACCTCGCTTAAATCTTTTTTTGGCAATTAATTCAATAATAAATAAATAATATTTACGAAGACGTTAACTTTGTTGTGTCAGATTTTCGGAAAATTTTTAGACTGCAAAAAAAGTCTTTATTAAATAAAACATATAAAATTAAAAAAAAATATATAAACAGATCATTAATCAGTTTTGGAAAAATTAAAAAATAACAAAATAAAAATATATATTATCAACGGGAAATATTATTTTTCACCTAATTCAGATTTGACCTAACCTATTTTTGTTAGCAATATCCACCAATGAAAACGTTTACAGCAATTTTTTAAATACTGTTTCAATTTCAAACGATTCTCTCTTGAATTTATAAACTTTTTTTTTATTTTGTAATTTAAAACAATTTCTGTTCCGAGAGCCGTTTCCCGCATTTTTGAATTGCTACTCCTAGATTTTAATTTTCACTTCGAAAATGCATGATAAAAATTCTTAAACAGAATTCGTTTTGAATTAAAAAATAAATATCAATGTTTTAAATATTAATGAGATAATCCTTGAAAATAAAATTTAAATTGAAGAAATTATTTTTATTGATAAAATTACTAGAAGGATAGGTTAGTTTAACGCTGACTTGCTTGACTCGCATTATTTAACCTCAAAATATTAAAATATTATGAAATAATGTGCTGTTCTAATTTATTAAAATTTAACGTTGCGCGAAAGAAAACAAAAGCATTTTATTCTTTTTATTTGTGGACGTTAAATGAAACAATATCAAAAATTAAACAAACAAATTCAAAATTAAAACGATTTCATTTTAATTACAGTTGACACGAAAACTGCCAAAATTTAATGCCGCTCATCTCGCGAAGTTAAAATTGGTGTTATGTAAGTAGTCATTTTTATTTCACAATCACCTTTAATTTACTTAAAATCGATAAGTCGTGGCATAGAAGTGTGAAGAATTCAGCGTGACGGGTTTTTTGTGCTGATTAAATGAATCGCGGGTGCATAAAATTGAATAGGAAAATAACATTTCATGACAGCAATACCGAAAACTCCGCAACTGAAAATCCAAGTAGCAAGTCGCGAGTGACGTAAGTGCATTTGTGATGCCGCAGGTGTGTGCAGCTTGCGTATCTCGGTAAATAAAAAGATGAAAGCGAGGGGAATATTGCGCTTTGGAAAATTTTGTTTTTGTCTCCGAGATTTCAAGTGTTGTGGTTCTCACATCTCTTCGCTGGTCTTTTTCTCCTCATTGATCTAACTGTTAACGTTTTACCACGCTAACCGTAAGCTTTATGAAACGAGATCAACGATTCAATATAGCAAACTGTTGGAGAAACTTTGTGAATACATTTTACGTGATTTACACTCAGCCGATATCATAACCGATATTGTATTAAACAAACTGTGATCCATTTATATAAATAATTGATTAACAATTTATTCATTATCGATAATTAATTATCAAAATTGATTATAATAGTATTGTATTACGCAGAGAAAGTTGAATAAGTATCATATTTACCGTTATAATAAAATCGATAATAAAAATAAAATAAATAGTAAACAATAAAAGGTGAAAAAATAAAATAGAAAATGAGTTTGAAAAATAAAAAGAATTGAGGAAATATTAACAATGGTCATATATTTTGCGATGTTTTTATTTTGTTATACATTTTGAGTTAGCGAAAAAACGTTGATATAACCTTAATATACTGTACAAAAAGTAGATATGACTCATTTTTCATTCTTGTTTACTTTTCTTGCACGAATAAAACTGTATAGTATAAAACTCACTACGTGATGTATTTCTCTGAACATGTCTAAAATATTTGCGGGATAAAGGTAGCCATATGAGATTGTTTTATTTTTATTTTCAAATTTATTTTTGTAACATTTTCAAAATACAAGTATTATTTCGTTTGAAAAATCTGAGTTTATTACATATTGAAATTTGACTTCGATGGGAAAGATGAAATATAGCGTTTGGTATTTTGCTAATACAAAATATCTTTGAAGTAGGAAATCAATTTTTGTGACATTTGAGCTTCGCTTAATCAACAGGAACGTTGTTTTATGACGAAAATTGAATGGATTGAATATCATTTTAATTATTTGGTAATTTAGGTTAATTTTTTCTTCCGTGTTACTTTATTATTGATATCAAATTTTAAAATGTTTTTTTAATATTCTTTTATAGATTCATTTTTTTTATTTATGGAAAATAAAATTACATTTTAAATTAAAACAATTAAAAAGTATATAAATATATGTTAGTTATTTTTAATTTGCCAATGTTAAAAATATGGGGACAAAAATTTATTTCATTATAATTTATATAATATAAATGTATATATAATAAAATGTTTTTTGTGTTATTTGTATATATATTGTATATACAATATATATACAAATGCATATATTGTATATATATATATATATATATATATATATATATATATATATATATATATATAAATAACACAAAAAACATTTTAATATTTCATTAAAAATATATTTTGCTTTGACTATATTTACATTTATATTCTGTATTATGTATTATGTGTGTTTCTAGAGGTATACATATAAAATGAAATGAAAGATACTAAGAATAACTATGAAAGAGATATTTTTTTCATAATAAATTATTATACAATTTTTTCTAATTTAAGAAAACTTATAGGATACGTAGTGTATATTAAATACTCTTAGAAATTGTTTTTGTGCGCAAAATGATTTTTCTTTTGTGTGTGTATTTGTTTAGACGAAAAGGCACAAGAAAACAATAAACTCATAAACTCAAAGAATAAAAAAAGATAAAATAAGTGACGTACTCTTTATTTATTATTAATTCACATCTTTATATGTTTAGTGTCTTTGGTCAGTGCTTGCCAAAAGCAATGCAATTTTGAATCAAAAGGAAATTTCTAAGAGTAAATAAATCCTAACTTCATATGTGGTGGTAATGTTCCATTCTAATTTCTAAACAGTTTTAAATATTGCCAAAGTTAGAACAAATATAATAATTCGGAAAAATGAATAAAAATAAAATATTATGTAATGTAATTGAATGTTAAATTTTAATTTAACGGTTAATTTTTAATTTAGTTATATATTAATTACAACAAATATTGATTATTTTGAAAATACTTTAAGTTGCAACAAAACTTTTTAAGTAAATAATCTATTTCTTATAACAAAAATCGTTGTAAATAAAATACGACTATAATTTCGTTACACCAGGCTTTTTGTTTTCCATCAACTAAAATCTTTATGGCAAACACAATATTTCAGCAACTTATCTCACTTGACACAATGCATGTTTATATTTTGTATGGTATATACATGTATGATATAAGTTTCTTTGTATTATGTCTGAAAACAGATAATTATAATTATCCTGATACAGGAATATATTCCTGTATTCAATGAGTTACTAAATAATTCTTGCAATATGGGGAGTATTGTCGACATAAAACTATATTGTGTTGGTATTACTAAAAAGGTCACTGCAGTAGAAGATTGCATGGCAAGAAGTACATTCAAAAGTATTTTCTACAAGTATTGTCCCCATTACACAATGGATTTTTTGGTACCATTGAGAATTTGAACGGGACCATTTTCGACAGAAGATATGCCAAGCTCCGGGCGTTTTTTGCCGTAACAACTTAAGAAACGGTCGATAAAGTGAAAGACCTTTTCACCATATACATGTTTATCGAAGAATAACGTTTTGATAGATTGAGAAGACTCTACAGATTGGTGCATCAAGTGTTCGCAAAATTTATTTTCAATTTTTGAATGATGAATCCGTAATATATAAATTACTTTATAGAAATAACGGTACGTTTTTATACTATTGGAATACCCAATCCAAACAGAAGATAAGAAATTAAAGATCCGCAGATACAGATGCAAAAACTGCAAACAATTACAAAAATGTGAGATCATCATATTTTATAAAACCCGAAGGATTTTAGTGCGAATCGTTCTTGAAAATCAACGTACCGTTGCAACTTCATGGTGCATAAACGAATGCTCGAACAAAGTGATTTAAGAGTTGAAAACCCTGCGTCCAAATTCAAGAACGAACACCTGGCTTTTTCACCACGACAATACTCAACCGGATAAATGACAAGATTTTGTGGTACGCTTTAGTTCACAAGCTCTGAAACATCCATTGAAAATTAACGCCTTAAAAATCTGAACGTATTCTAAGAAAAAATAGTCTTAAATTCAGAAAAAATAGTCAGTACATTCCAATTATTTTCTTCATTTTAGATTCGAAAAGGAAATTAGAAAATTTATGTCTTATCATAACAATTTTTGACAAATCTATTTTTATAGTTTACATCCAGACCTCTAATCCGCAGAATTGTTATAAAGTTATGTTACAAAAGTTATTTAGCGACAAAACCTCGTAATGCAAGGAAATGAAATGCAGTAGAGAAATGTAAATAGTATATTACGATAAGCGACCAACAGAGGCGCTCGCTGATGTGTATGTTGGCAACACTCGCCTTCTGGCTAGGGCTGCCAACTTCACAATCATCGGGAGCGTCTTCCGTTCTGAATAATATATTTGTCCTAATTCGTACGGTAAAAAAACCTATTGTTAACATATTTTCTTCCAGAAAATTAGCTCATTATTCCCTAAAGAATATCTTGGGAATAATACAATGCGCATACGCAAATTTCTTTTTATTCTCAAGGGAATAATGAGTTAATTTCCCTTCTGAAAACATGTTAATAACAGGTCTTTGGCCTGTACGTGTTTGGAAAGCCAAATTACTTTTTCGTAGCCTTTGAATGCATATATATATCAATGTATATACAGTATATACATTGATTTGCATCTGCACTCGCGACATATATTATGCACGTAAGAGATATTTGTACAGAAAATCACGACCGTCCGAATGTCGATATTTTTGTTTGCGTTAAGTCGACTCTCGACGGACTGTCGGGAAATTTTAATAAAATCGAGCGAAATATGTTTTTGCGATCCTTTAATGATTCCCATTCTACTGGCGGTTGCTGCGAAACGTAATTTGCATCGTTATGCCCGATGCGAATTTTCCAGTACGTCAAGCATGCGAGATGCGATAAGTAATTCAGGAGACGCTATTCCAGTGTGTCGTTGTAAATGTGTACATTTACATTGTCATTTTCCTAGCGTGTCTTCTGATCAAAATCAACACAAAAATATTTCGATCCGTCACAATTTGTGCATTAATCAATCGTATATAATTAAGTTATTTACTTTTTCATGTTAAATAACCGAGTTTTCACGTTGCAAACTATTTTTTTCTTTATCATTTTCCAAATGGATTGTTTCATAAATATTTAAGGGCAAATGTCAAACGCTATATTTACTATAGTAAATACACTATAGTAAACTATAGTTGGATTGATGTTTCTCTAATACACAGTATAACCTATTATTATTTAATACAAAAATACAACTTGCATAACGGAACGTGTCTAAAATGCGACAACTACCAGCAAAACTGCATTATAAAATTGATATTTCTGCATTCGGAAACATTTTCCCTTTTAGACAAAGTTACTTTGTATTTTTGTGTTTTTTAAATGCCAGCATTTTAATTCCGTGAATGCAGATCTAAGCTTTCATCTTAATGTAACACGACACTCCTGTGTGACTTGGTTGTCTATTTGATGTTAATTCTGTGTGTTTAGAAATTACAATTTTTTGTTCATCAATAATACAAAGGTCATTATAGCAAAACACAACAAAGGTCACTCATGTTTTGTTTTGATTCATTCAAAACATTAATGTTTACAAAGTCGACGTATTTTAACTTAAAAAAACAAGGAGTATATTTGAAGCTGAATCTCTCTGTTTCAAAAAAACTTTTTGCGGTGAAAATACATAAATAGAAATTTTATGTTTCGAGTGACTCGGCCTACTTATGTATATAAACACACACACACACACGTTAATGAAGATGTTAAGAAGCTTCGTTTCTCATCAACTAAATTTACGTTTCTGATAAAATAAGTAAAGAATGTTACTCGATTCAAATAAAATTGAAGTCACTCCTAGTTCTGTCGTGGACGATTAATCGATATGGCAAGAGACACTGTATTTTAATAATGGCAATGAAAAAAAACAATTTTCCTTTCTCGAAATCAAATTAATTGTGGCCGTGTAATTAACGTTTGAAGTGTTTCCATGCCAGAACAACTGTTGGAGCAAATTATTTTGTTGTAGAAATTGTGCTCTTTCGGAATGTACGATTTACCTGCAGATAATGTGTTCACATGCAGCGATGTTACGTTCCAGTTTTGGTTTAAAATGTACCATTCTTGTACACAATTTCTGCACAAAACATTTGCTTAAATTGTACGAACGAACGCTACGTCTGACATGTGAAAAAGATTCAAACTTTCGTCGTTAGCGTACAGTGTTTTCCATTGTGGAATAGAAGTGACGCAGCTATTGACTCGACCTTAATTTTTAATTAATTTGATTTCAAAGCATCCCATTCTTTTGCTTAATACATTACTTTTTCGTCAAAATATGTTTTCAATGGAAAAGTGATTATAAAGTGAAACGATATCGACTGGGAATTCCTCTATCTATGCCTCGGAAAGAAGAAGACGAACGCAACAAATGGCTTAATTACTCTCTTTCCCAGACCGAGGTTTGAAAGAACTTCTTGCCAAATGATTTTTTTTCGACTCGACGTTCGAATGTCGCTTTACAAATAACGTCTTCGCTAATTCGGATCCACGCAATTACTCGGAATTCTGGAGTCTTGCTACATAACACAGATCAGGAAGCCAAGCTCTCTCCCTCAAGATTTATCATGTCTTCGCGCGTTCGAAAATTCCGTAAACTCTGCGTTCATTAATCGAGTTCCACAATATCGATTGGTAATTCGAACGAATGGAACTGTTTACGCGACTCCCGGGTTCATATATCTTGTGACGTCATATGTGGATTTAAACTTAACGACTTTCTAATGTCTATTGCTTTTCCGTGCAGTTTAACGTTGACTCATGGAGTTCGTCATTGTATTTCATTTATTTACTCTAGTAGAAATCTTAGAGAGAAATTCGTCTAGTTTGAGAGACAAGTTTCTGACCAGTTTTACTCAATTTCTCGCGAGATACTTGTAAGTTAATATGATCAGATACTGGTTAGAATGCAACGCTTTGGTTACAAGATACTGGTTAGTAAAACTAATAAGTTTCTGACTAGAGGATCTAATGTGATACTAGCAAGTTCTGTACTAGGAAACACTACACTGAGAAGAAATTTAGCATCAGTTTAGCGATATTTTCTAGTTCAACTGGGTTATATACTTGTATTATATTAATATTTGATATATTTTTTAAGATAATTTGCAATACGAATTTCACTTTGATTAATAATTTATAATATATTTACTTATGAAATATAGAAAATGTGAATATAATACAAGTATATCCTACTTGGGGAAGAAAATATTGCTAAACTTACTCTAACTTTTTTCTCAGTGTAGAGTCTCCACACTCACATGCCAGACTGGTTTTAAATAAAGGACTAATAGGTTATGTTGAACAAACTTTTAACTTTTAAATGAAATTATTTCCTAGTAGCACATAATATTCTAAGAAAGTTTTTGGAATATTAAAAAAAATATCAAATTAATACTAAAATAATATTAAATTAATATATCTAAGATATTCCTAGAATGTTATGTCTGTTGAAAATAATATTCGAGAAATATTAATTTAATACCCTAGAGATATTATTTTCATGTTTTACTAATATTAATTTGACCTTCTAGGGATAGTATTTTAATATTCCAGGAATATATTTTTGATATTTAATACAGAATAAAAGTTTAAACAAATGTATAAAATACAAAAATTTAAGTATTTTCAGGGATTCGAACTAACATACTGCGAATTATAAGCCCTGCGTTTTGACCAACGCAGCTTGTCATTTACAAAGCCTTGTTATGAGACAGACGTATTAGGAGCTTATAAGTTTTTAATTATAAACATTTATATCCGGGATATTAAATTAATATTTCTAGAATGTTATTTCTAGTGGACATAGAACATTCTTAGAAAATCTCCAGAATATTATTTAATATTAAATAATATTATGTGCTATTAGGGATGCTAACAACATACTTCTAACTCATAATTAATATATATGTATACATATAATATGAAGTAAATAAATACATTCCTGTAAAAAAAAGAGAGCGAGAGTCGTTTTTATTTCTAAAATAGGGAACTAACCTTAAAATGAATAATGAGATATTTTGTGTAATATAATACTTATTGCTTGCAACATTTTTTTTTATTCAATTTGGCTGGTTTAGTTTTACACCGTAAAGATATTATTCAAATTTTGTAAAAGGAAAGAAATCTTAACAAAAACTATATAATAAACTATAAAAAACTATAAAAAACTATAAAAAGATTATTCTCACTCTGTCTTACTGGATATAACCAAAGGACTAATATAGGTTATGTATAATCTTATCTAATATCAATCAATTAATAGTTTTTTTTATAGTAGAACTAACCAGTGGCTAGTTTCTACTATTTAGAAATACGCATGATAAAACTGGTTAAAATCTTCCCAATTTTACTTGACTTTTTTTAGAATAGTATAAAGTTAGAGAGATCTTTGCAACTATCTAATTAGTTTATCCAGTCTAGATGAAACTTATCAAAATCCGACAAGCTACTGACCGGAACTGGTCAAAAACTTGACGAATTTCTACTGGGGTATGAACCAAATCAATCATTTTAAACCGAATACCGAGGGCTTTTTGTTTTTGACGGCGACGTCGAGCCAGCGTGACACCCGCGACGATCAGTATTCAGGGCGCCACTTTGGGCTCTGCGAACCGGAGACGAAGTTCGTGCGAAATTAGAAAAAGAGTATGGAAAACTGTAACGAAAGTTCATGAAATGTTTCAGGCGAACCTCTCCGTAAATGAACGTCGACGCGAATTGATCGAAAAGCGTATTACAGAGGGGATTCCTGAATTTTTGGAAAAGCGACACGACGATGATCATTCAGCACTAATCAATGATATTTAATTTAGTTTCAGAATCTCACTCATTCCTTTCAAGATGGAAATACGTCCTATTCGAATCGACGAAGTTTTGTGATCATGTGCCGCTTTAACGTCACAGAAATAGATATAATATAATCATCGAAAACTTTCAAGGACAAATGATTACGTACGTAGTACTTGAATATGGTGGAAGTTTATCGATATATTGTATAATCACGTGCATGTGGATCGTTCTAACATTCACTTTTGTAAGTCAAACATGTCTATCCTGTGTGATATTTATATGTCTTTGCACTATCAAGTTGCAATTACTATACTATCGATTACTATACTATCACGATACCGTGTCTGCTCTCTAATCTCTACCTTACCAAATTCTCGAATCGACCTCTGATCTAACTTTTACTTGCACAATTTGCTAAGCGACTAAGCGGACGCCGAAGAGTTAAATTAAATGCAATCGGATAATCGCAATGTCGATGCAAAGGAAAATGAGTTTCTATCGGGTTCTTTTCTCTGCGAAACAGTGCAATGCATGCACGAATTTTCTGATTCTGCACGTTTGAATTTTTAACTCTGTTTCATTGATAGCTTTTTGTAAATATTGATTTCTCTGTCAATGCCGAGCTAACTCGGATGAGATTACGATGATCGAAACGTTAAATATTGATGTTGCCGCCATTTTGGAGTTTGCAAAGAGGTTAAAGTATATCAAATTTGTCTATAAAAGTGATCACGATACAAAAAGCAAGAGAAATCATTCATCAATATTTCACGAACCGCGTATCATTTCCCAGCATTATCACTTCACATATGTTCGCTTTATTTTGATTATGAGTTTGTGACATTCTCAGTTGTGGTACGGGCCTTTTTTTTAGTTCTGCGATATTTGTCTCTTTAGTCTGTACGCTACTGTTCGAATTACCAACCTCGCCTGATTTACTATA
>JABFPK010001689.1:0-11311 GCA_022817445.1 Habroteleia sp. ZL-2020
ATATGAATATAATACAAGTATATCATACTTGGGCCACAAAATATTGCTAAACTTACACTAACTTTTTTATCAGTGTAAGAACAAGATTGTATAATATTAACAATTCAATGTTCACAAATGGCTCCATTCGAAGCAAAAAAAACGAGTACTGTTACAGTTTGCGAAGCCCCGCAAATGTTCAATGTTACTTGATTTACTCCCAAATTGCTTTAACGATCAAGAAACGCGTGTACCCAACTCGCCTAGACCTTATCTTTTGCTAGTGCTAAAGTAACATATTACAGGTTTACCCTTAAATCGCATGATCTACGGCTACAAGTCATTTGCATTAGTTGAAAGCTTGCGTCATTAAACGTTCAATCAAATATGCGTTAATTAGTGGAATTTCTCTCAACACTCGTTCGTTATTCGGTATCTTTACTCAAGATAACTTACAAAGCATAAAATCGCAGTCCGCGAAAACTCGCCAAGATTGAATTATTTATCGGTTGTAATTATAATTATCTACAATCACACATCGTATCGAAAGTTTTGTACATAATTATACCTATGCGATTTGCAAAGCTCATTCCTTAATTCGACAATTGGATTTCCAGTTTCGTCCCGTTTTTTCTCTTACTTCTAACGATATTGGGTTGTTGAATTAATGAAGTGATTTGTCGAACTCGGGAAGAAAAATGGTCCTACAAAAATGTCGACAACTTTGTAACGTTCGTCCAAAATATCGGGACAAATTTTGCCTACAAATAATTGGTTTCGAGCAACGAGCCCAATCATCTTCTTCACTTTTTTCTTTTTACATTTACTCGATAAGTAGCGCAATTCACAGTCGCAGTATTATCTTAAATCTCAATTTACATAATTTGTAAATTGTTCTTACCTTTGATTACAAAATAGCGATACAAAATTTTGCGAAGATAGTTCGGATTCATTGCTCATTGACGTAATTCTTTTAAATTTGAAAGGACACACTTTTCGTACTTGCAATTCTAATTAAATAGGGAAGAAAGTAGGATTCGTTTTTGCGGAACATTTTTCTACTCGCGTGAAGGTACATGCTCGATTATTAATTACAGTTTACAAACATACAGTATTAAAACATGTATTATATTGAAGGAAATTAAGACCAACTGAAACGCGGGTAACTCGTTTTGAACGACGCGTAATTGAATAAAAAAACCTATAATGCCTCGGTTGCTGGTTTGATTCCTTGAAACTAACGCTAATGTGGTCAGATAAGTGGCAGCATTGGCAAGTCGCCGTAACTCCCGCGTTTAAGCTGGTTCTCTTTCGCTAGACTTATGTCCTCGTAACCAATTATAATCACACAAATATGGATATTATTATCTTTATAGTCACAGTAATTAATAATAGTTTGAACGTTTGTCTCGTGTAATTCGGAAAGACGTATACTTTATGTCGTGTTTGTGTTTCTGCGTGTTTTTGTTTATCATTTGTGTGCCAGTGTGTACTTTTGTTTCTTTGTAGGTGTATGTATATGTTATGTCTTAGTAGCCATGTGTGAAATCATACAAAAATAGGTCGGGTAACTGCTTTTACCTTTCAATGCAATTATTGCAATATCACCGAAGTATAAATATTTCACGATTGTTCTAGCACCTTTGCATTTAAAATGTCTTTTCCAACGTTTCTACCTTTTATGGAGTAAAATCTAAGTCACTGATCAAAGGGAACTTCTTAAGTCGACTTAAAGGTACTTGACAAAATACGTCTCACTTCATTGTAAAAACGAATATCTCATATTAGACGATCGTTTTAATGCTTGCAATGAAATATTGATTATAACCAATTCGGGTCGTAAAAGTCTGAGCCCAGATTTATTTGAACGTTACTTAAATTATAGATTTTTGCTAAATATTGCCTCTTACCCGCCTAGGGGTAAACAAGTATGTGCTAACTTGTGGGAAATTTTGTGCTGATCACGAACATAAATGACTAAACTATTTGTTAGTTTAATAATAAAATTAAATTCCCCTTTCAAAAACACACATTGAAAGAAAGTGTATTATATTTGTAACATTTCATCGTGTTATAACATACAATAAAAATGTAAAACACATGTTTTGTGGGCATTTCTTGAAGGGGAGATTAATTTTATTTTTATAATAGTAAATATTTTACTCAACTCAAATCAAACATTAGCGTTGCACGAATTGCACTATATCGATTCGTATCAACAATATATTCACAAAGTATCATTTTGAATTTCCTACATCAAACTGAATACAATGAACAATGAATAGTCACTGGATGTTAATGATATCTTTTTGATTATGTAATACAAACGTATCATACGGCTTTATAGCATGTAAAGCTGATGTACGATATTATATTAGCATTTATTTTACTCCATTAAGTTTAAAACTATAAAATACCTCAAAAATCGTCATAAAAGTAGAATTTGATTGAAAAAAAGGTAAAAGGTTTGATTGCAGATTGGTAACCAGCACAAAAAAAACGTCGGAAACAGCCCTTTAAGTATCTTCTCGGGGGAGGGTGTTATAGACAAAATTCTTTTTTAAGAATTTTATTTTACGCTCCACATTTGTAGTGACATGTCGCGAAATGAAAAGAATTTTTGTTGCTATTTTTTTACTTATGTTTTATTACAAATTACTTTTAAAAGAAATTGCTTCTTCTTTTTCCTTTTTAATAAATACCATAGTTATCCATCACAATATGCCATCCGCATATCAAATAAAAAAGTGCAACGTACCATTATATTTAAGTAATTTGATTGTTGCATCAGCAGAGGAATTTTATAAAAACTTTGACATTTAGCGACCCAAAACTCGTTTTTACCATTGAAGTAGATAATATAACTTTTAATAATTAATATTAAATCAAATCTGTACCTCGACTTACGTAATATTGAAATAAAGTTTGTCTATTTACATCATACTGGTTACGTACGAGTTGATTCGTGAGAGCCTCTTCCCCTAACGATATCATATAATACAGTTTCATCGAACTTGTAGAAATTAATTTCAACCAGGCAATTAATAATCGCGCGCACCGCTTCAATAAACTTAGTAGTGCAACTTCAAACTCACATCTCACCTACAATAAATCATAAGTCGACTTAAGAAAACTTAAGACATTGCAAAACATGAAAAGCTTTTGGCGCGCATCAAATCTACCAATAGTGGTTGCCGGTTTATCGCGTCGATCAACCGCCAACTCTCCAATTCAATCATGTCCGCAACTTTCGGTCTCATTCTCTCATTGATATGTCTTTATTGTAATTAAAAATATGCATATGTTTTCATTTTTTTAAAATTATTCAAATAGTTTTAATCAATATAAATATCTTTGTTTCAGTCTGATTCAGAAACAGACTTGGCTTACAAATTTTTAGTTTCACCTATACTTCTCAATATTTCATGTTGTTCGTTTGCATTATATTGTTATTTTTGCATTACTTTTCTATATTTGTATTTTCATATATTTTTCAAACCGAAACACTTCTCTGTATTGTAATAGAGATTAAATTCTTAAGAGCTCTTCTACCATCACACACACTGTTTTGAATACTTGTACATATGCACGCGTCTCTGCTTTTCCGCTTTATGTATCTATTTTACATAAAATTATTCTTATAGAATGTCTGCAGTAAGAACACGCCGACTTTCAAATTCGAAGTCTATGCCGCTTTATAGAAGCACTATAATCTTTATTTCTAAAAACAAATATATTGTCTTTCTTTTAAATAAAATATGTATGTTAATTTTTTACAAGCCAATTTAAATATTTGTATATATCATTTTATAATATCATCACGTGAGTGGTGCTTTGTATTTTAAATGCCAAAGTAATTAATTCTTTAAAGTTGTTTATTTTATAATTAATAATTATTGTGTACTCTGTATTTTAATTTAGTTTTCAAAATTATGCAGTATAATTTATAAATTTAGATAAATTTGTGATATTACATTTTTTTTATTTATTAGTTAATTTCAGTTATTACATAACCTAGAAATATTTGAGATATTATTATTTAATAAATTTTGATTATGCATTTATTTATATAAAATTATAATTAATAGTTCTCAATTTTGCGGTATAACGATTTTAATTAAATCAGCGGACACTGATTATTTTGATAGAACTTAATTTATATAACATATTCACAGCCTGCGTTACATAAAATTCTTCTCTATCTTGGCAATACGAATATTTTTCCCACGTTCACATTCTTCAATTTTATTTTTAAATGTGTATGTGTATGCTCTTTTAATCTTCAGTAGCCTTATTATGTGTTACTACATTTAATTTGTTACTAATACTTATATATTCCAATCTTCATACATTATTTTATTATTTTAATAAATTTTTTTTCTTAAATGAAATTTGTTTTCGTAACAAAATTCATAAACTCATATATATGTATTTTTTCATCCATTTTCACAATTTTTACGTTCATTTTAGTTCCCTTTTTGTAATTATTACTCCGAGAATTGAAATTTAATTATAATATATATTTTAACTCGTTTTATTCCAAATTTCATATTTCTGAGTGGAATACTATCACATATTTTACTAAGTAATTGAAGAGCTTTTCTTCCTGTTGGAATGAATTTCAACCCCGCATTTTTTCCGTCACTCCTGTTTTCCTCATTTCCTTCCTATCCATTAATTTTCTACAGCACTGATTTTAATATTTTGGACTCATATTGTCTAACATTGACTAAAACCTTTTCTTTTTCTGGATGTATTAAAATAAATTAAATCAAATTTTTCTTTTTAACTGTGTCTTTTGTTTTATAAGTGCTTTTTTATTTCTCTTTATATAAATTTTGCCCGTTTCGTTTCCTTGTTTACTTTTTTATGCATTCCGGACATTTTTTTTTAAATTATATGTAGATTCCACGTGTATGGCCTGCGCATAAATTTTAATCCCAAGATTTAAACTAATAACATTGTGCTCTTTATTCACTAACATGATTTTTGTTTCTTTTTAACCTTTGTCTATTTTTCGTTTATAAAATACCTTTTGTTGTGCTTATCATCTTTGAATAACCAACAATTTCAAACATCATTATTAAAATTTCATACATCTACATTTCATAATTTCGATTTTTTATATTCCTTACTTTGCTTTTTCATTTTATTTCAATTATTAATTTTAAATTTAAAATTTTTAGCATTTTGAGTGCAGTTTAATGCATTTCAATTTCCATGTTTTAATTTGTACAATATTTTTAATTTTGCCCTTCTCAAATTACAAAACAATCCACAACAATATTTTCTAAAAAGTGATGTTTTTTTACTTCATTGTTATATGAAATTTTTGTTTTCATATTTTACTTATGTCTCTTACATCTGTTTTTACCATTTTATCCAACATTTTTCTACTTCACCACCTTATTCTAAAATCTAAAATTTAGATTTACCTTCGCTTTCTACACAGCAACATTTGTAGTTTCCTTGCTAAATGTTCTTTCTCTCCGATAATATATAATTATTCTTGATAAATTTTAATTATTGTTAGCAAAATAATATTCATTCACAAATCCTCTCGTGTAATGATTAAAATTATGCAAATTTCGGCGAATAAAGCAGAGACGCCTGATATCATATACGGTCACTTACGCCCTGTAACTAAGTCCATGTATATTATTATTGTTAGTAGTAGAAGATAATTTTTGATGCGACTAATTAACCTCTTACCGTACATTTCAAATATTCACATTCTTTTAACACATTAAATATTTCTTATGGGGCACAGTTTGAGAAATTTAACCGCTCGTTTGGCGTAAAATGAAAATGTTTTGCAAACAATTTTCAGTTATGTCAAACGCGTTTCACAAGTGAAATTGGTTTGCTCAGAGAATAGAAGAAGAAATTATCATTCCTTATAACATTGTATTTTGGCAACGTGATTGAATACCCATTTTTTAGCATCAAAATAAATTAAACGAATTACTAAAATGAATAGTCAATACTAGTAAATTTTAAATTTAAAATTTAATTCGTTTGAAACGTATATTGACACTTTACGAATGAAAATTAATGTGATTATTTTAACTTAATATTGACACTATAATATTACGACTACCCTTTATAATTTCTTCTACTATTTCTCGCCATAAATATCACAATAAAAAAAATTGAATCATTTCTGTCTTCGTGAATAAAAATGATTCTTAGGTTTCAAAAGTAGTAATATATATATATATATATACACTTTCACTGGATTGTGAAATTTAAATACAGGAAGAGGTACCGTAAGAAAATAAAGTCGAGAGTTGAAAATATGTTAAATCTGTTAAGATTTAAATTGCTATACATTTTGATTAGAGATTTGTCAACGATTTGTAACTTCTTTTTGAATCTTGACAGAAAAATAGCACAGAAAAATATGCTACCGCAACAGTTGCTCTTAATAAGCGATTCGATGTCTCGCTGTTTCTTTTTGAGTCAATATTGCGTTGATTTTCTGTTTGGATTAATGGCACTTTTTTAACGCGTACTTTAAATGATAATGCAACATTGAGTCGACGAAACATTGTGAACGTTGTAAAAATCGATTGGTCGAGATGCGTGCCATTTTTTGTTGCAGCAGAAACGATTAATAAGGTCTGAAGTTATGAATTCATTTTGCATATTAAAACCGAGTGTGTATTTTAGTTTTTTTAATAACCTCTGGATTTTGAGAAACTAAAGGCACGTGAGAAAAAATGCCCTACATTTAAGGCAGACAACTATGTTTTCCTTTATTTTTGCAATGTATACAAAAGTTGTTTGTTCGCAAACAACGCGCTTGTAAGTATAATTCCACCGACGAATACGTTTCGATAATTATGTATATTATTATACATAATTACATTTATCGTCTGCAGTTGTTTGGCTTCAAATTCAATCCTCCCCATTTTTAAATATTTCCTTTTTAACATGATCTTGACATGTACGTGAATTTCATATTAATATATTATATACAGAAATGTTTACAACAAATATGGCTACCATGTAATGGCGCAAAAATGTTGACGGATTTGGTTGGCAGTTTGTCCTTTAGGTTTTCTCTGTTTAAACGAAAACTCTTTTTCAACTGGTAGAATATAGACTGGACTATATTTTTTAGGATAAGAAAAACTGGATAAGAAAAACTAGATAACACATAATATCGTCTTCTTTTGTAAACGATCAGGTAGAAACAATATTATAAGGCATAGCTTTGTAAAGTATTTTATGAAAAGAAAAGTGGTATCAAAAGGTGAATAACATTGTATATAATTTGGAGAGGAAAATAATATATTTTTCAAATTCAATGTTATTGTGAACCTAAAAATTTGTATTGCACAAAATGTTCAATTTTATTATTAGTTTTTCTCGTAAAAGTTATTATATTATACAAAATTTATCATTTTCTCAATTTTTAAAATAATGGATAGAATTTGATCAATATTTATAAATGAAATTGGGATCAAATGAAATAGATACATATTGTATAGTAACTGCAATACCAGAACTCAATATCAAGGATAAATTAAAGTGAATTTTTTCACTGAATTGCGATATTATGTGTTAAAAAGTAATATTTTCTTCGGTGTGGAGCAGCATTGCTCCTAGAAAAAGAAGCTTGCAATCGAATAACTATTGGTCTTGTGCTTTTCCGTTTGTGCACTTTTTATGAACATATATTGATGCCAATCGCAAAATGTGACTTAATGAAATTCAAAAAGTTTATAAAAGAAATCTTTTTCAATCTAGATAGAAATTGGGGAGTAGAAAATGTGTTGTGATTTGGTTTAAAATATTTTTTCAATATCTTAATGGTATCTTGGACTATCGATATAAATGGCACTAACATAAGATGAAATTAAAGAATTTTTCATGTAAATCTTAGAAAAGTTTGTCATTTGTTATTTATGTTGATGTAATTTCGTTAACTAAAAGGAACGTCATAACTAATTCGTCCGAACTTATGTTCGCGTAAAATTATATGGAATTGAGAACGTTTCTCCGACGTCACATTAGCTCGCGCATGGTTATCTCTGGTTAATTGTTTTGACATACACCTGACTTAACAGCATACGCGTGACATGTAATTTGACATCCAATATGCATTCTGGGTGTTGACAATAATTCGGCGAAGTAAATTTATTAATAATCAGTTCAAGTTTAATGAAATTTATGAAAAAGTGAGACACAAATTTGGTTTCATAATTGTAATAGTTTTCGCGAATTATTTGTATGAAATACCTTGGGTTTGGTAACTTTGATTTATAATTTAAGCAGGTACACCGAGAAAAATAGATCTATAAAGTAACTAGTTCCTTCGTAGGTCTGATTACCAATTTGGTCGTAACTTATAAGTCGCAATTATTGTTTCTCAGATTGTAACTTTTTAAATCGCATAAATCGATTTTTGCAACTTGAGAAGCAAAATCAGCAACCCATTAACAAATGAGTCTTACAAGTCATGTCGCAGATTTTACAAATTATTTTCCTCAGTGTAATAACATTAATAATTCCATTATATTTCGTTAGTTTTGTTACATTGTACTTGTTATCTATAAAATTTATTAACGTACAATTAAATATACTGAAAACTATTCAATTTTATGTTAATGTTAACATTTTTTGTTATTGATATTGGATTAGCAAAACTATGGGAACATCTCATTTCTTAAGTTTTCTAAATTATAAAGTAATAGAGGAATAAAAGTCGATGACAAATATAGACGATATTGAATTGTAACACTGAATCACAGAAAATAGATAAGGGGATGGTATCTAAGGAAGCTTGGAATTTGGCTTAGAGCTCATATCGAAGGGATAAAAGTTTAAAAGTAAGATTGAAAGTCGATTGCGAACAAGAGTAAGATGAAGAACGAAGTTATAGTCGTAAAAAAGACGAAAAAATAAATTACAATGTGTAACGAATATTGGAAAAAAAATTTTGGATAAAAAGTGTTCAAGTGCAGTTGGGGACATAAATAATCATTCAATGGAAATTATTTGATTGAATTGTAAAACTTGTTTACAATGATTCAATTACAATTAGTTCTTTTAATATACAACTTGGGTATAAATGTAGTTTATATAAATTAATTTCGATTTAAAATTTATATGGATTTCACTAGCACCAACAATATATTCAAATAAATATTTTGTTTCCGAATATATTTTGCAAAAGTATTTTTAAAATATCATACAGCATTATTAGATTAAATTGATATTTGTTTTTCCTGTATGTGAAATTGAATTCAATTTAACAATAAAATGTCAAATTAAAACAGATTACAATATTTGTGATTCATTTCCGTACAATATTTAAATTTGCAATAAAAATTTGATTAGCAATAATAATTATAATCACTTGAATCCAAAATTCGTTAATGATTTTAATAACCGAATCAAATGTTTTAGAGGAGTATAAAAATGCGTCAATTAATCATGTTTATCTTATATTGAATAAACGTAAAAGCATAATAAAATGTATTTTCACTTTGATTCGATTATCGTTCGCAAGTAATTGAAAAAAAAATTTAATATGAGAAGTTAGCAGTGCTACAAATTTAACTTGTTTGTGTTAATTAAACGTCAATTGGAGCACAATGATCGAAACGGGTGACATTTTATAATCACGACGTTTATTCGAACGAAAAAAATATTCCAATGCGATTTTGAATAGAACAGTCGTTGGATATTATTTAAGCATTATTATACGCAAAAGTTTGATTTACACATTAACGTGGAAATGACATTAACGCTCGCGTCATATTAGTCCAGAAGTAATTATAACTACTCATGTAAATCTCGGCAGGATTGACAGTGTATTGAATAGTAGTTGGGTGACTGGATTGATGTACCATAGTAGGGCGTCGGCTGCACGTGCAACAAAACATACTTTTTCTTCCGCCATTGCCGTTTGATTCATTTAGCCTGGATAACATTAACGTCGGTCAACTTTTTATATTAATAGTCGACAATCAATCAAACATTGATTCATTAATCAAAGTTTAACAATTCGTATGCACAGAAAACAATTCATCAACTCCTCTTTTCATTTCTTTTTATTTGCTTTTATAATTGCAAATGTATTGTAATTAATTCATTTATGACTAGATATTATTGCATCGAATTTAGTTTGAAAGAAAAAGTTATCGGATTAAGAAATCTCAATTCATTTTACCTGACACTTATTCTTTCACTTTTTAATCGTAATTAATTATATGCGAAATAGCAAACAAATATTAAATTTATTAATATTTTGTTGCAATTTGAGTTCCCTGTAATTGAATTCGTAGTTACAGAATTATTTCTCTAAAGCTCCTTTGGTAAATATTTAATTGCTCTTTATATTATAATTTTCATATTTATAAGAGTTAAGTAAATTATGCTGTAACGTTAAAGTTTGGATCTGCTTGTTTGAACCTAATTATAATTAATTAATATCTTTATTATTATTCTTGCTAGGTTACGTAAGGTTTTATTTATTTTAAAATATAATGGGTTGTTTTATACAGTAATACATATAGTAACCAACATTCTGATTCGAACGATTCTATTCAATGAAAGTAATTATATTCCAAAATGGGTTTATATATTTAATATTATAAAGTAAAAACTCATATGTTTAAAGTTTCTTATTTATAGTACAAAATGGTGAAAAGTTATTTAGTTCTATGAAGTAATTAATTAAAAAAATAGAGGGAGACAAAAATCTTACCGGTTTCCTGGAATCGTATAGCGATTTTGCTTATGATTCAAATGTTTCGGCACGAAGTCCGATCAGTCTTGTTTCAAGTTTTTAAAGTACGTGTAAGTTTTCGCAGCTTTTTGACTTGCTGTCTCTTGCCCAGACCTTGCCCAATAGGCTACGTACTTTGAGACTTGCGCTAGTGCGACTGCCGCGATACTTTTTCGGTGAGTTGTTTTCTGAACAGGAACCCAGAGGTGACTTGCTACGATTCTTGCGCGATCGTTTGCGGAATAAATCGCGAGTGCGTTCTGGATTCTCTAGTTTCAGTCGAATCTGTGTTAACAGACCGACTAAAAGCTCGTCTACGTTGTGATTAATGCCCACTGATGTCTCAATAAATTTGCAGTCGAAGGAAATGGCCATGGACTTTCCCTCTGAAACGATTTATTTAAAATTTAAATTATAATTAGTTTATATAATTAACAAAGAATTTTTAGATACATGTACATATTTGGCTGTATAATAACGTGAACGGTTACAACTTCAGATATTATAATATACGAGAAGTTTTTTCAAATATATGAATCAAAATATATAATTAGATATAATTTTATTTTTTTGTGTTGAATTGCTTAATAG
>JABFPK010001690.1:0-11306 GCA_022817445.1 Habroteleia sp. ZL-2020
GTCTACGGCGTAATTTTCGCGATCATCATCGAGTCGGGGTTTTCACTTTTCGGCGGGAGCGGCCAGAAGACCTCATTTTTCCCCGGCAAATAACGGATCTACTGGAAGGAATGGCGCTGTTCCGTATTGAAAGAATGACTTCAGAGGCAACGAAACATTACATTCCGTTCTCACGAGCGGACGTTGACCGAGCGCACTATTTTACTAGTGCCAATGGTCGTTCGGTTAATCGCGGCTCATGCTAGTCGCGTGCGATAGTTATGAATTTCTAGCGAATACTAAGCGAGCAAAATTTACATAGATACGACATCGCTTGACTAGACGGCTGGCCCAGAGCGGACGTTCCTTTAAACAAATAAATAATGTGGCGTAAATGCTTGCTTCGTTCGTTGGTTCTGCGCGATGCGCGGACACTTTCGCCCGAAATCGGGTGCGGCGCGGGACGCGGGGTCAGACGCGCGTCGCGTCATTCATCGGCCGGCCGGCGACGCTACGGACGCCGCTGGAAAAAGTGCGCGTCGTCTTTGTTCGCCGGTGGTTGCGGCGCTTGCTCGGCGTTCCTTTCTGTCGAGGGAATGTCGGCTTCCTTCGCCGGGTCATTCATTCAATCGGCCGCGATCTCACGACGATCGGACCGAAGACGCCGCGTTCTCTCGGCGCGCTTGGCCCTCCGTTCGTCTTCGTCGTTTTCTTTATCCCCGACCGGATAAAGAGGGCCGAACGTAGAAGAAGCGTAACCGACGGATCAGAAATATCTGGCAGTGCAATATGTGATCTTACCAGTCGAGCGAGTACGCGCAATCGGCTAGTTCATTCACCTGCTCCGCTCCTCCGTCCGTCCGTCCTTATTCTCCGCTCGGCGCGCGTTCCTCTCCCCGCGCGTCTCGCGCTCGCCAACTTTTTCTCTTCCGAGCCATATTATTACCTTTCGCATAGATCACGCTCGCCATCCGCGAGGTCGCGCGAGCATCGCGAGCGACCGCAATGCAGTTCCGAACAGCAAAGCCAAAATCGCGCGAAAAACAAATTGCGCGCGCTCTTTCGTCGCACTCAATCGGTTGTGAATATCGCGCCGCGCGCTAGATCGAACGACGTCGTTTCACCAACGCGGCCGTTCAGCTTGATTGATCATTGGGATTCGCTGGCTCGCGGCAACCGCTAGAAGTCGGCCCTCGGGTTCGAACGCACTAACGGAGACACCGGGCTCGGCTTCAATGACTGTAGAACCGAATTCAATGGGTAAAAAAAATCTCGGGAATGTGGAAACCGACGACCAACCGTTCCTCGAGAACTAGCCGGCAATACGCGTCGCTCGTGCAGAACTTGTCTTTATCTTGTCGAACCGCGACTGGTCTTTCGTTCTTTGCTATCAACACAGCTCGAAACACGGTTTAATGTTCTTTCGCATTTTGAAGTAAGTCAACGATGTTTCGCGGCAACTGCAATCGCATTTTCTAACGTGTCAAGTCTTTACGGATTTTGATTTTTATTAAAATCCTTTCCATTTTCCTTACCTTAATTTTTTATTTCCCCATTCTCTATATTATATTAATGTATTTTATTGTACACTATTAAAAGTAGATATATTTTAATTTTCACATTTAATTATGTATTTAATAAAAATTGCATACACAAGAAATGAATTATGTATATATATATTTACATCAATATTCATTAAATGTAATTATATATATATAGAAAGAAAGAAAGAAAGAAAGAAAGAAAAGGATACTGAGATTACACTTTTTTAAGTACGCTTTATGTTTCTCTATAAGCACGAACTAGGGACCGGCAATCTACGTAAAAACACACGTTTTCCTAAACTTTTAGAGGCGCAGTTTTGCCAACTACGCAACATAATTAGGCTAGATTGAATGCCAATGTCAGCGCAGAACGTTAAATCATAAATCTACTTAAGGCGATATGTCACTCGTTGTGAATGTTGGAATTGTCAGATTGCCGCCAAAAGTATATTTTCGCAAATATTAAAACCAATAATTTAAATTTTTGAAAATCGTTTGTTCATTTGTTGAAATAAAAATATATCTTCTGTTTATAATTAGGACACTGTTTAATTTTTCATTCCAATAGTTAGCTTTATGACGAATGTTGCAATAGGTAAAATCTGTTGTAAAATATTCCAAATTTGATTATCTAGGGATTGGTTAAACGTTTTTTCAAAAATTTAAATTATTGGTTTTAATATTTGAGAAAATATTCAATTCAAAAATTTACAACGAGTGACATATCGCCTTAATATATTGCATTAAATAAAGTAAAAATATTTTTCTCATAATAATAAATATATAGGTAATATATTATATATTATAATTGACTTATTTACTTTTATTATATTTTTTATTATGACATGATATATTTTAATAATAAATAGATAAAATAACAGTATAGGATTTTATTAGAATTAATTCAAATAAAATACTTAAGTTATGTCAAAATAAGCAAAAAGATTAAATTAGTAATTTGATTTTGGCGCTTAATTTTCACGTAATTCACTTCCGTGCTCCTAGGGAGATAATTTTACGCTCATAGACAGGTTCGCTTATATTGAAAATATGTGTTAGAAATGTAAACAAGAGTTTTTTTTTTTTTTTTTAATTCTGTTCTAAACATAAATATAAACGTTTTTGAAAACTATCTCTATGCACGATTTATTAATTGTTTTCATTTGTTGAGATTTTTCAATTATATTCTTTTTAGAAATCAAAGATTTTAATATTGTTCTCTATGTAAGGACCGACAATTTTGTATCACAGATCACAGTTTGTCTACGGTCGTCTTCATTTCGCCTTTATACTTTGTTTTATTTAGTTCTTAAAATTTATTTCTTTAGCAGTCGCGCACTGTTTAGGAGTCGTAACACAGAAATTGGAAAATTATATACTCTAGTAACCTTCGATGAAATATAAAATTGCATTTGGATATATATCGCCTTTTTTCCAGCGGAAAATCATTTAATTTCGCGCCATACCACTTGAGAGTGGCGTCTTTTAAATTTTTAACTTTTTTTTACTAATATTTTGTTGTAAAATTTTATGTAAACTTTAAAAGATTCTTTTTATAGGCAGTCTTTAATCGATCTCTTAGTTATTCAGCCACTAGATTATTTGCCATTTGTTAAAAGAAACTTTATTTATAAATAAATCCTCTTTTTTGTCACCCACATCTATATTAATATAATTAGAGTAGTTAAGTTTACTTAAAAGATGCAGTTTCGCGTACCAAATACATATAAATCCCAAATGATGATATGACAGTTAAATTTTCTACACAATTACGGTAGATCGAGTTTACTGCAATACTTCGTCAAATGATGTCATGCATTTATCTGATTTTTCATAGGTTTTATTGTAATGATAATTATAATAAACTCATTTACTATCGTAAAAATATGTCAAAAAGATTATTTATTTTGAAATGATACAAGAAAATAAATCGCATTTTAGAATATGTAACATAATTGATAAGATGTATAAATATTAAATAAAATATATCGTGTGATCACGAATTACATAATGTTCCGTTTATTAAAATATACCTATATGCGAGATACATATACATGTTTCTTCCAAATTTTTTTATATATAATAATATGAGTGATGGATATTTCTGTATAATTTTAATTTGCAATGTTTTTTAAATTGTATAATTTTATACTTAAAGGAATCTATTCATTTTTTAAACCTGTTTTAATAAGAATATATGCATAAATTTATTACTCTGATTTAAAATCCATAATTTCATAATGAACATAATGAATATGTTTTTCAGCATACGGTTTTTTATTTTTTTGTTGCAGAAATCTTGCAACGGGCATAGGGATACAAAATTTCCCCGAAGGTTTAGCTGTGGCACTTCCTCTACAAGCAGTTGGCTTTAGTACTTTAAAAAGTTTCTGGTATGGTCAATTATCAGGGATGGTAGAACCTATTGCTGGTGTTTTAGGGGCTGTTGGAGTTACTCTCGCCACCCCAGTGCTTCCGTACGCACTAGCTTTTGCAGCAGGTGCTATGATTTACGTCGTAATTGATGATATTATACCAGAAGCTCATCAAAGGTAACGTGATGTTTTTTTTAATCTAATGATTAATTTTATTTAATATTTAATTCGTATAAACAACAATATAATATTTAACATTTTTATTTATCAGTGACAATTGAATCACTTCAGCAATACTATTTAGAAATGTGTGTGTGTCAGGACATTGTCCGTATTCTTCTTTTGCAAAGACACCTTGAAATGACCGGATGTAAGAAAGTTTTGAATGAAAGAAAAGCAATTTTTTTCGCTTCTAGTGTTATAATTTTATTAATTTAAGAACACCACTGAACTAAAAAGAATAAAAAAAAGTTTTTTGAAAGACAAACGTAGACTCGAGCTGGTACAAACGAGACAAACGAGTCTGGTTATATAGAAAAGAAGCTTCTTCGTCGAAGCTTGTTTCTTTAACTGGTTCCGGCTTATATTCTCCTTCTGTCTCTATCTTGGTATTTCTCGTTGCAGTTTCTCAATGTAGATATCCCCTTTCTATTTTTCTCTTTTCAACTACCTTCTTCCAACAGCAATGACGTCGGCTATGCACTTGCATCCGTTTCCGTCTCACGTTTCACCCTTATTCTCATACAGATGAAAGTAAAGTCTCTGATAAGATGTTGAATCAGAAAGGTGGAAAATACTTTCCCATTAGATTCATTTCTCTTGTTTTTTCTTGACGTTTATGCGTTGACCTTTTGTCGCAGATGGAGACGCGCGCGTGGCACGCTTTCAAATTTAAAGGTCAACATTTAAAGCCTACATTGTCTCAATATACATGCTTATTTGGTATCTAATTTTCAGAGCCATTTTTAAGGTGATACTTTTGTTCCATGTTTACACAAAAATTAAAAAACTAAACCCAGTTTCATAGAAATCACGTTGCTAAATTTACAAGTTAATTAAATGGATAAGAAATAGAAATATTTTACATATAGGGCAGTAAAAATAAATAATTTAAGTTTTAGTTTAAAAATTATAAAATAATGTTTTGTTTAATAAAGAAACAGTTATAATCATAGTATTTCTTTACTATGATTAGAGCTGTGTATTAGGTAAAGTGAGTAGCTTAATTTGCGCTAAATGACTGAAGTATTTCATTCATGGCAACTACGTATGCATATTAGCGTTATTTTATATTATTTTTATTGTACATATTTTTAAATTAAACAATTTTACACATTAATTTTTGTTATAACTTTTTTTGCTAAATGATTTCAAAAAGTGTGAAAATAATAATTAATATATAGAAATGTATTTAATGAGCGTTACAATTAAATTTAATACATAAAAATAATATGAATATGATCAACTATACTATTCATAACATTATACCAGTTACAGTTTATAGTTGGGTTGCTATTTACCATCTCGATTAACAAATTCCTCTCGGTGTAATTAAATTTAGTTACATTATTTTTAATTATATGTACATAGAAAACTATTTCAAATTAAAATGTTATAAACAAACTTTAATAATTTTGAATATACATAAGAATATTAAATGCAAGTCGTCATAGATAAATTCTTTGTATTCCTTGCTATATTGTATTTATATAATATATTCATATATGATATAAACATTATTATATATTGTTTATTATATACGAAAATCTTGAAATGAACATTTTATTTTCATTATCTTTGCTGTATTATTTATTACATAGTATAATAAACTAAATTCAGCTGGTCATTTAGAATTGTATAAGAGTTTAAATATTGTCGTCAATATATTTTGCCAGTTTATAACGCAGTCCCCAATTATATTTATGAACAACTTACAAAACATTAGAATGGATTCCAAAATCGATGGAGCTATGAAGAAAACACCAATGACAATGAAAGCGAGTGTTTCGGGCAAGCTGGAGCATTTTGGATATTATTCCAAGCTAATAAGAAATACAGGAGCATAACGCTGGTGTCATAGTTAGCGGTAAATGTACGTAGCGAATTTCTTTCCCAGGCCCAACTAGATGCGCATTGTCATTATAATTGGATTTTTTTTTGTATTTCGCATACGATCTAACCACCCTACCGGGTCCCAAAGAGGAACTCCTGAGATACTCGAGCGAGATGCGCTCCCTCGGGAACCCCACCGGAAAATACAAAAGTGAAAACAGATCTCTCTTTTAGGAAACCGTTGTAGGTCGAGGCAGTGCATTGATTTCTGAGTCCAAATATGTTCTTCTTTTGGTATTGACTTTGAATATGTCATTCAGCCGATGTGACAGTATAAAAAAAGTACCGTAAACTAGTTTACCGAACGTTTCATCCCATTATATATATATATATATATAGAAAATAGAAAACTTTGTTTGGGGAGCAGTTTTGTCTCCATTTGTTTTTTTTGAAACAATTAATGCTGGCTTAACAATGCTCAGAAGAAATTCTTTGTACCTCCAAGTTCTTGCCGACTGGAATATATTTTCGCATAAAGTAAGAACTGACTTGTTACTCTTTCCTATCATCTGGCTCATTATTATTAGAAGTTTGATTCAGACCACTTGATAAAGGGTATCTAGCCTTAACCCCTGTTACCAATCATAAAAACGATTATCATAAAATCTGTAACGGAGAGATGTTTCATGATTAGAAATTCAATGATTGGAATTGAAATATCTACTTTATTAAGCTAGTATAAAGACGATATGATGATCTCTTGACAATGATGAGGTTGAAGTTTGCAACGACTGTTAGCAGTCGTTTAGCTTTGCGATTTCGAAGTTCCGTGTCAATTTTTTGCCAGACGTAGGAGTCAATTCTCTCCGACCCAGCGATGAAGCGATAATGCACAATGAAAAATACAAATTTTCTTTGGCACACCGAAAGGAGGTATTTACTACGCGGATATGATTGATGTGGTAGAACGCCCACTGAAACACAACGGCCGCATTTCGCCGGTCGTCTAAATTGATGGCCGTGTATAATTTACAAAATCAACAACCCATGACGTACAATAGCAGTCCCGTTTGTGTCTGGTTAATCTCTGCTTTATGCCGCGAAAACCCTTTTATTTCTCGCCATTTCAACTTTGAACCGGATTGTTGGCGTTAGCTTAAGTATCGGAGTCATGATACCTTGCTTCTGTGCAAGTTTTTGCAAGTCGAAATAAGACAATGAATTTACATCGGGGGCTTAACGTAAGTTTGATTGTTCTGTCATTTAATTGGGTCAGTATGAGTAAATATTGATCAAATGATTGGTTCGCAGGATGTCGCACGTATGCGAATTTAATTTGCCTAATGAGTTTAAAATGAATGCCCATCAGCCAAATGAATTATATTTATCATTTACTTGAATACTGTAGCTTTTAATGTTCGATGTTCGTTATTATATTTAATAATACAATATAATTATTGATTGATTATTTTCTATTGTGTTCGCAGCGGGAATGGTAAACTTTCCAGTTGGAGTGCGATCGCGGGCTTTCTTGTAATGATGTCCTTGGACGTTGGATTAGGCTGAGTATATTCCATAATGGAACCAAACTTCGCTCAACATTTTTGACATAAGTAAATAAAAGACATAAGTAATTTATATTAAACAAATTTGATACAATTCACTGATAGAAAAAGCAAATAACTCAGATCAATTACCTAACAAGTAACTGAATTGAAGAATTTAATAAGTACATGATGAAATAATGCATGCTGAATAATACAATCTATTGGATATAAGAATTTTTGTAAACAAAACATTAGATTGTTAACATTATACTTAAGATAATGTGGTACTAATTCAAATGAAAAATGTTTAGTATAGCACAATTTTCCTAAAAAAAAATTTGCGGTATTAATTGTAGTTAATGAATGTTAATTTATTTCTTCATAGATAAATTGAATGTTATAACTTATTCGAGTAAAAGAATCTTACAAATAATACCGCAGGTTTTTTACCACGTTATCAAACGTAAAAGAGGCCTTCTAAGTTAATATATATTTGATATAATATAAGAAAAATTAGACTATTATTGTAGAATATATTACTTTGGTGATATTATTCCATGCCTTCCACGTGTTTAGAGTAGAGAATTTTATTTAACATTTTATGACCAAATTGTGTCAAATAACTTATGTTCGTAAGTTAAGAATTTAGTATAAATATTAATATTATCGTGATTATAGTCTAAATAATATATTTTGTTGAAATGAGTGCATTTCCAATTCAGATTATTGATCCTTCAGTATATATTTATAGTAATTCAACGTAAAATTTTATTTAAAAAATAATATATAATCATAAGGTGTATCTATAAAAGATTATTTAATTTAATATTAACTATTAAAAATGAGAGCCGTATATTACTGTCCATTTAAATAATTTCTGAATTTATTTTAATATAAGACAAGAAATAAATTTGTTTATTGCTTATGGTTATTAGAACACAGTTTGTAACGAAATGTGCATAATTAATATTTATTTGAGCATATTTTCAATATTCTTATTTCGATAAATATTTGACACGTTTTCTTTAAAAGATCAGTACTATTTAGTGTATGGTGTGTGTGTGTACTCGCGCGCGGTCTTCAATGACTTACTTCTACGTACATGAATATTTAATTCAATTTACATGTTATGTATTGGTGGACTGTAATTTAGTGATCATATTTTTTCTTTGTAATAATTTTATTTTATTAATCTAAATTATTAAAGACTTATTGCCAAGCATCTGCTCATTTAAGTGCAAACTACGACTGAATCACATGCGTAAACTTAAGGGGTATGAAGTATGATCTGTAGAGATATATGTAGTAATGAAGATACATCAATTTTGTATAGCAATATATCTATGTGTGCCACATGCGTTACTCCAGACATCAAGAAAGAAAAGAAAGGGTACCATCAGCCCTAATATTTGCTACTTTATGTCGTATTCTTTTCTGAAAATCATATTACATTAATTGTAGTTCTCCTTATACATCTTTTTCTGTGTCAACAATTTGAGAAATAATGTATGACAATAGATCCATATAGTTCCTGGATAATATCATAATTCCGAGGAATTCCGAGGGATTGCTGGTTCGCTCCCTGTTCTCTCTCTGAAATCTCGTAACCATTCGGCAGCGCAGTTTGGACAATCCTTCTTCGCATTTACAAGCGTAAAACGGAAGTTTTTCTGTGCGTTTCCGATCGGCACATTGTGCCAGCTTGTGATAGGGGCTGCTACACAGATAACAAAAATAAAACTTGATCTATACAATTTCAAATAAAATAAAACAAATCTTCTCTCGGTACATATTTATAACCCATCAGTCATAAACTAAAACTCTGTATCGTCAGAACGAATAAACGGGTGGACTAACTACTATGAACAACGCGATAATTAAAAGTACTTAGAAACTAAGATGCACTGTCTTTGGTGCATTTCGCAGGAAGAACTAAAAAACTAAATAATTATTAGATGAGCTTATACTAAGGAACGAATCACGCTAGTATTAACATAGGTCGCAATCGTGTTTGGAAGGTTCACTCTTTCGAATGAGGTAAACACGCTGTCGGCATACGTAACTCCGTGTGCTTCTGTGAATAAATTATCGTTAACCATTCTTATGAGGACGTCTTGATCAGTAGGTTCACGAATGTACGCACGTACAGTGCGGTAGGTATTCTCGGCAACAACTGTGTCACTAATCGTCGTCAGTAGCAATGGTCTGTTTGCAATCGCCTTTGACCGTGGAAACGGCTTGATCACTAAGCACGTGTTGATCTGTGCTATCATAGCATTCTAATTGGCGACAATGTCGTCGTCAAGGGTAGACCAATCTGGTGCATTTGCGGCTGGGATTGTCGGCGCTGTGGCTCGGTATATAATGCCACGGGACGGGGAGGTCCATTCGCCAAGTGCATCAAGCAAGTCGGACAAGGGCTCTGGGATCTGAATAGTAGAATTCAGCAAAATACGATTTGCTGGTCTGCTTTTCGTCGCTTCTGTGTGAATGTCTTGCACTCGCTTAAGTATCAGCGTCTTCCACATTCTGATAAATTCATCCTTTTCTAAGGTGAAATCAGCTGCTGTCAGCTGCTGCATCCTTCGGTAGGTCAGGGCACTTAAAGTGTCTTGAGTATCTATTATTACGGGAAATTCTTATAGTTTAACTAAATAGTTCGAATCTCTCCTTCCGAAAGATGCCAGAACGGAGCCTGTAAGGGCTGGGATTATCGGGCGTTGATTTGGCGCTTTGTGTGTCATCAATGGTAGAGTAGTACTATATTGGCTATGCTAAAGAGTTGGTTAATTTTGGTGCTGTCTATATTTATTTGAGGTGGGTTGTAGTATGTGAAGATGGTTAGATTTAGATTTTTTATTTTTATGCCTATTATTTCTAATTCTGGTGAGCGGGGGTGTACGACTGTGCACTGTATTTGGTTTTGTGTCATTAGTAGCACTCCTTCTGTTGAGTTTTGATTATTTCTGTCTTTTCTTATTATTTCATAGTTAGGTATTTGCAAGTTGTCTTTTGCTGTTAATTTTGTTTCGTTTATGGACATGATGTGGATATGTATTGTAAGGATATGGATTAGCTTGTGAATTTTGTTTTTATGCCATTGGCATTCCAGTGTGCTTGTTTTTTTTTTTTTTCTCAAACTTCGCAGTTTGAGTTTGAGGCGATAGGGGTATCTTCTTCGTCTGAGGAAAAGAAGAAAGAATCATCGTGAGCTTCAGGGGAGGAAGGAGCCTGATCCGAGGGGGGCTGAGGGTTCGTTGTCTTTTGAGTTGTCTACGGGCTTTTTTGAAAAGGACCGGAAAGAAGTCTTCTGTGTCTATGGTGTTACTCGTAGCGGGTGGAGGAGAAGCGTCTGTGGGGACGGTAGATGGGGTTTGTGTGGTTAGCATTATCGTCAGGGTAGCTTCGTATTCAGCGAGAGTGTTTTTGAGTTGGAGAATGGCTGAGGTTAGTTCCTCTTTGGTCATGTTGGTTGGATTGAGGTGGAGAGACATGGTTTGATAATGTGAGAGGGGTATTGTTTTTAAGTAACCCTTTAAGGAGCATTGTAGTTTGCCAGGATTTTGACGAGAGCTGCTTCGTATTTGGCTAGGGTAACTGGTTTGGTTGATAGCCGCGGAGAGTTTTTTTTTTTTTTTTTTTTTTTTTTTTTTTTCATTTTATACAGTGTATTTGTTGTGTTTTTTCTTTAGTTTTTGTTCTTTCTTTTGCTCTCTTACCACTTCCTGTCGGGTCCCACCTGACCCTCTCTCCTTGCGCTTGCGCTCCCCTTGCTGAGTGTCCACTCGTGTTAGACAACATCAACCATT
>JABFPK010001691.1:0-11306 GCA_022817445.1 Habroteleia sp. ZL-2020
GAGATGGTGTTCTGCAAATACGTGTCACGAACATTCCTTGAATTGGGAGGTTAATATTAATGGGAGAAAATGTTATAGGTCAAAATACGGTTTGGCCTAAAACAAAATTGGCCTCATGTCTCATTTTTAAATTTATTTTTATTGTTTGGTATACGCACAGATGGTCGAGAGGAGCAATTGGTCAAAGTGGACAATTCGGTTAAAATGCAATAGATCAAAAAATATATATAGCACTATTAGTTGCACGAATCAGCGACCTTTGACAAATGATAAAATGAAACGTTTGTAATTATTATTTATATTATATCTGCATGTATCCTAGTAGAAATTTTGACCGGGCTAAAGCATGTCCTTGAACTGGTATGCACATGTAACACCGGGCATAAGAATGGCCCCGATCGGGAAGCCTATTTTCTTAACCACGTTTGGCTCTAAGATGGGCCCGGTAGGATAATTTTATTTGCTTCAAATTAGTTAACCGTCATGATTATCTGAAGGTATTCAGCCATGGCCCCTCAAGTAAATCCATATCAAGGCCCTTTATAGGGCATTCCCGCTCAAGGCCACTATATTACCCGGCGTTACATGCGGTTTCGGGGCCTGAAGTGTTATTTGTTTTGGACCTGGTGTGGGCCCGACCAGGAAAACTGTCATCCCGCTTGCCATGCTTCTTTCTGACCAGGGCCACGTTTGCAATGTGGCCAACCCGATTTAATTTCTACCAGGGTATTATTATTCATAAAGTTCCGTTGTCCATTTTCAATAATTCTTTTATTATTTATTGTTTTTACCAACCACTTTTTCACATGAAAAAGGAATTTCTTTTTATTTTTACAGTCAAATTTGTTCGCGGGTCAAATTGTTTCTGGGCCAAACGATTTTTAGGCCAATATCCTAGAACCTAATAAAGTACCTGTTGCGTCAGGTACTCGCAATTCTCACGCGTCCATCTCTCTATTCTCAGCTCGGATTAAAGCAATGATTTAGGCATATGTACTCCGCCTCGAAATGCACACATCATCCGTACACATATCTACACGTGGGACAAAATGCGATACACGTGTTGCGCAAAAGCGATGGAAACGTCGATGACATTTACTGTCAAGCCCAATGATCGCTGGCAATTATTTGCGACACTGTTTACAGTTCTTAGCGCTTTATATTTGCGACGGTTCACTTCGGAGTTCAAACATCGTTTCAAATTAGTTATGAAATGCCGTAATTGGCTGGTAATTTTATTTTAAATACGTGTAATCACTGTGTCGTTAAATTACGTACGTACAAATTGAAACATTTTATTACAATGTTCTCGAACGGTGCACTCGATTCAACAGCCGTTGATTAGGAAATTAAATCTTCAATCACCTGCTGTATTTATTTTAAATTGTACAGTGTGATAGGGATTTAAGGCGATATGTCACTCGTTGCGAATGCTTGAATTGTGAGATTGCCGCCATAAGTATATTTTCGTAAATATTAAAACTAATAATTTAAATTTTTGAAAAAACGTTTGATCAATCTCTAGGTTATGAAATTTGGAATATTTTACAACAGTTTTTACCTATTGCAACATTCGCAAAGGTAACTATTGGAATGAAAAAGTATGTAAGGTGTCCTAACCTATAAAACGAAGATGTATTTTTTATTCCAATGGTTATAGCTTTATGACGAATGTTGCAATAGGCAAAAATTGTTGTAAAATATTCTAAATTTAATTATCTAGGGATTTATCAAACCTTTTTTTCAAAAATTTAAATTATTGGCTTTTTGTATTTGCGAAAATATACTTATGGAGGAAATCTGACAATTCAAACATTCATAACGAGTGACATATCACTTTAAAAGTGATTCGTGAATAATAATAATAATAATAATAATAAATTTAATTGTTATCTTATTTTAAATATATTTCTATAAGAGGAAATTTTATCTTTTTTACAAATGTTGTGTTAAACTCTTAGAAAATATAAAATGTAAAAAGAATAAGTCTTGTGACATTTAATTTATTATTTCTTTTAATCTAAAAGAAAAGTTTCGTAATGAAACAATTTATTAAACAAAAAATGTATTGATGTGAATATGCGAGAAACTATCTCTGATGACACAGTTAGGAAAGTGGATGAAATTAAATTATGACGGTAATGATCATTTCTTTTACGCGACCGTTTATGAATATATTAAATTTTTTTATTGGCAGAAGTATTAAACTAAATAAATTTCTTTCGTTAATTTAATTTAATGTTTTAGTGCTGAATCAGTTCTCGTCAAATTCAGAGCAAAAATAAGAATTGCCAATTCTATATTATTTAAAAAATATAAATGCAGAGTTTTTATTTAACGTTTTCGGTCAATACAACGAAACCTCGTCAGAACTAAAATATATACAAAAATTCAGTAATATTTTGGGTATAAAATTAAGATTTACAATTATAACATAATAATAACGCGTCGAATATTTACAAAGTGGAATTAATCAAATATTTTTTAGCAAAAATGGACAAGAAAACAGAAGTCGAAATTACACAAATATTTTTTAAAAAATATATATAAAAAATAAAATTTACAAGTAAAACTTAATTCTGAATGCAAAAAAAAATGATTTTTTGATAATTTGATTGATAATTCTCAATTTTATTACTAACTTTTTGTATATATTTTAATTCTGATATAATAAATTCTGCATTTGTATAATTTTTAAATACATCGTCCTTGATTTGGCAATCCTTACCTTAATTCTTAATTTAATATTTATAATATTGAGAATTTGATTTATTGAACCCCTTAAAATTCCCTTTCTAAATTTTTTATATCATGAATATTGTCGCGGTAGTCAAATTATAAATCCCAAAATTTCATTAATTTATCTCTATCCATAAAAAAGTTGATTTCAATACCAATGCATATTCTTAATTGTAAATATTTATTTTACCTTTTAACAAAATTACTGTCTTATAATCTAAGCAATTATCATTTAAAAATCGATCCAAAAGTATTCCAATAGGAACATACACACTTATATAGTTTTTCATACTTCACTTTATCCTACAAATGTTTATGAAAACGATAAAAAAAGTATGTCAGTTTCATTTACATACATACTTCTAAAAAACAAGTTTACTCATCATGTATTAATTTTAATTTTATATATTTACTAAATATGCGTGTGTGACATTATTATATTATTTACTTAAGTTTAATTTCAGACCCAACAAATTTATTAGCAATTTATAAATTAGGCTTTCTCTCTCTAATAAACGAAAACATATATTATCACTGCTTATAGCTAATTTTTGCAGTTACGAATGCAAATTGAAATTATATAGATAACTTCTTGAAAAATGTAATCGTCTATTATTTATAAAAAGTACGAAACGAGATTCCGCGTGAGATATATAAAAATTCGTTTGATCCAATTAATTTCTGCGGATATGTAACTACTTGACGCATCTTCAGTTCTAGTTACGTGCTCTTTTTGTCTCCAGTAAAAGACTTCTGTTTCATAATTGCGGATTCGCGTGTTGATCTACTCGAAGCGATCTTCATGCGATGATAGCGAAATAACCAGCATGAATCGGATCTTATACCCTTATGTACGAAACTCGGAATTGCACTCCATAATCATTAACACTGCCTCCTATTATTACGACATCAACCAAACATAAGTCTAACGCGTTCTTGTTACCGTACCGGAACTTTCTTAATTTATTGCGAAATTAATGTCTTCATTTTCGATAAGATAAATTTTTAATGCAAATTTTGATTTAAAAATTATGTATATGAAACAGGATGGGTTACGATTTCCTCAATTTCAAACCACGACGAAACAAATTCTAGTAATAACTTAATAAGATTTAGTGAAAATAACTAAATTTAATAAATAATAACAAAATATAAAAAGTATTCCTACGTTTTAGTGAATATCAACACAATAAATTATATTTCAAAAATGTAGTAACTTTTACAAAATATTGTTCCGTAAAATTAGTTTGTAATGATTTTTCAGAATTTAATAAATTTTTATATACTCAAAAATAATTAATTTATATTTTAATTTAAATAAAATTAGGCTGTGCTTTGTTACGTCAACAAAAATTTGGTTTTTTCAACAAAATAATTTAGTAGAAACATGACCAACCAAATTTTTGGTTTGCACAACTAAATAATTCTGTTCGTTCGACAAAAACATAACTAAATTATCTCAAACAAACATTTTAGTTGGTATACAATACTATAGTTACATATAGAAATAAACTCGGACACAGAGAAAGTCGTCGCATACATTTTTATAATTGTACAATTATTTCGTTCGAAAAAACAACTCCCGTTGTAGGATTCGAACTCGAAACGCTGCAGTGTCAGTCGAACGCTTTAACCACTGGGCTATTGAAGATAAATAACGTCTATCATAATTTAATATTTAATAAATACGTAATATATAAATACAAAAAAATAATATATATAATAAATAAAAAATACTTAATACATATGTTTTTTTACAAATTAAATATTAAATATTTTTTAATTTTTTAATTTAATATTAAATATCCGCTCTATTATTTTTTAATAAGTTTTAATATTCACAAGAAAATATTTTGTTATGCCAACCAAATTATTCAGTTGCACGTAATAAAATATCTTTCAGAATGATATATATACAACCACAACATATATAATTTTATTCGCACATTATTAAAGCGATCATTACAAGTTCAATTTAGTAATTAGCAATGTTAATTACTAACATTTTGCAAAAATGAATGAAAATCGAATTTATTTCCAAATTTTACTTAGGAACAAAATTGAAAACACAAATTTTTGAAAAATTCACAACAAAAATATTGCAACCAATTTGAAAATTCAAAATCAAATTTCGGTTGAATTTTGAATTGAAGTTAATCCTCGACTATACTTTTTGCGTGAGTAAATTATGGTTACTTTTATGTTTCGTCATCACTGATGTCTAATTTCGCGCGAGATTTCGACCGGCCTTTTTATTTGCTTTTGGTGAAATTTTTTGGGAGCGCGCATGTAAAAGTGGCCCATTCTGACGCGACGGCGATAAGAATGTCTCAGGCTCATAAATATAGTAGCCGAAACGTAGCGTATTGAGGTGTCACTGTAAATAAGAAGCCGGCGGTGCTTCTGAGCAACCGCAGTCGCCCCTGTGAGGCTTTTCAAGCGATTTACGCCGTGCGACTCGAGCACGGGAAGACTTTACGTCCTCCGTCTGTCCCTCACGACTCTCAGACCGCGCACGGCCAACCTTTTCGAGACTCTTTCATCCAACCTTGCCATCGCACGGTGGCTACTTTGTGGTTACACAATTATGGCCGACTTCATTTGACTGCCACATAAAATCTTTTTACCCCGTTCGTTATGACTCGGGAAACAAATGTCCCGCATAATTCTGCGTCGTTACTGCACAGCCACTTTTATATTATTTCTGATTTTCTGTCAATCACCGTCGCAACTTTATTTTTCAATTACATTTCAAAAATATCGCTGCGACGCGTCCTTGAAAAATAACAACGGTCCTCGTTTCATGTCTATAAAATAACATTATGAAATAAATGACTTTAGAAAATAATGTAAATAAACTAATTTTCATGCTACGTTAAGAATTATATAATTTGTATATGTAATTTACAGAAATTACATTTTTCAAAAAGGAAAAAGGGACAATTCCGTCAAATCTTTAGTGTGTTAATTGTGACTAATGGGAATCGATAAAAATGTTTGGGATTTTATAATAAACAAATATAAGTTATGGTTGCTTTTTATATATAGACATTGTTTATTGCATTATTATTGCAAATTATTGCAAATTATTGCAAATAATGATTATAGACAGTCGAATTCGATATGAAAAAATTATGATATTAAAACCTTTAACATCTTAAGCCAACTAATAATGACAAACACTCCAAATAGAACTATTATTTAATTGTATGTATAATTATATATTTAATTATATATTTAATTATATTTATAATTATAAATATAATTATATTTATTTAATTATACAATTGTTAATAAAACAATTAATCGCAATAACTTAAAATTATTTTTTTAGAAATGCATTGTCTTAACCAGTGCTAATGTGAAACTGATATTAATAATCATTGAGACTTACCAATTTTATATAAAATCAATATTTATATACATTTAAAAAAATTCAAATAATGCTTCTATAAATGATGCTAAGATTTTCAACATCTGAACGTTAAATTTATTTTTAATTTAAGTCAGTCATTTCATATATTAGCCTTTTTTGTAATTATTAGTCGTCTTCAACATTTTAGTTTTTTCATAATAAAAAATAATTTCCTCAGCCATTTTATGTATTTATTATCGGGTTTCTATTTATTATTTTCATTTAATTTATATTTAAAGTAATTTATTAAACAGAAATGTTCGCTTGCCATTTAATTTATTTACCATCTAATTCTCGTTTAGAATATCAACTATATATATTAGTAAACAATAAAATGATAATTTATTATTCAAGTAATAATCTGAATAAGCAACTCCCACGCCCACACTTATTTAACAAAAATAATGTACAATCTATTACTCGTGTAACATAAGAAAAAGCGCGAATGTAAAATAAATAAATTGATTCGGTTAAAATTTTTGGCAAAACAATACGGTATTCGTGTTTCGTGGTTTTATTCTTTTATTCCTCTCATGCGACATTGTCCGAAATCTTCGTGCTTTCATTTTTTTTATAGTTTTATATATGTCTCGTAAAACTCGGGGAAGATACTCGGTGCGACTCGGCATGTGTTCGTTCTCATTATGTATGCATGGTACGTAACACGGCTCAAGAGATGCAGTGTGATATAATTTTCTAGAATCCACGTTTTCTTCTAGGTGTGGAGAATGGGCGCTGAGCTCGTGCATGTATGTTTGTGAAAGAAGTACTCTCAAGCGGCGATTATTCCTTATAGTTGAGCGAGCTAGCCCTGATGTTTCAAATCGTTTTTCAAGTGTTATGTACATTTAAGAATATTTTTTGCTCTCGACGTATGTACAACATTGTATTGCAAAAACTCAAACATTTTGAATACTCGATAGTAAGAAGTAATATACAAGTTCGTAATACAAGTTAACAAATATTTCGTTGCTCTCCGCAGAATGTGTTATACTTATCCCATGTAAAAATGAAATAATACGTGTTATATATATGTGGTATATATGTCACATATATGTAAGCTAATCATTATATGTGCCATATATGAACTATAAATATAGCTATATATGTCATATATGTGCCATTGTTATGTCATATATCTTCTATATATGTTCCATATATGTTCCATATATCTTCTATATATGTTCCATATATCTTCTATATATGTTCCATATATCTTCCATATATTTTCCAAATATCTTCCATATATTTTCCATATATTTTCCATATATCTTCCATATATTTTCCATATATCTTCCATATATTTTCCATATATCTTCCATATATTTTCCATATATCTTCCATTTATCTTCCATATATCTTCCATATATCTTCCATATATGTTTCATATATCTTCCATATATCTTCCATATATGTTTCATAAATGTTCCATATATGTTCCATATATCTTCCATATATGTTTCATATATCTTCCATATATGTTCCATATATGTTCCATATATCTTCCATATATGTTTCATATATCTTCCATATATGTTTCATATATGTTCCATATATGTTCCATATATGTTCCATATATGTTCCATATATCTTCTACATATGTTCCATATATGTTCCATATATGTTCCATATATGTTCCATATATGTTCCATATATGTGTTCTATATATGTTCCATATATGTGTTCTATATATCTTCCATATATGTTCCATATATATTCTTATATGTTCCATATATATTCTATATATCTTCCATATATCTTCCATATATCTTCTAAATTTTTATATGGGCTGATAACAGTTCTAAAATAATTGCAAATTATTTCGGTTGATTATTTGAACCCATGTCTTATTTTCGGTCAAAAGGAATGTTTAAATTTGCAAAATGATATAAATTTGCTGAAACAAACGGTACGAAACTCTTTCGTTCATTTTTATGAAGGCCGAAATCGTCGGCAATCATTTTTGTCTGCAAAATAACGACACAAAGAGAATTTTAAAATTATTAATCAGCTTTCATTTGTCTGAACAGCGGGTCTCCCAAAGGACCTTGAACAGCATCATGAACGTTATTACCGCCACTATGGTTGCACGTTCGCAGTCGCAATCGAACGATCAACATAAATTATGTAACGACCAGTAGCTGTGCATTGATTTATCGTTGTTAATTTTGCAACGGACATATGATCTTCGTTTCTCACGAGATTTCCATTGCACTGTAATTATTGTACTGATATCGTTTTATTGTAGCAATCCGTAACCTTTGAAATTTCACTGCAACGCGCACCTAAAAATTTAAATTTCATAAAAAACAGATAAATGCCTTCACCCGTGACAAATAGATGATTCCTTCTCAAAACAATTATCATTAAAGAAGCAATTACCTCGAAATAAACCGAGTCCTTTAATAATATTGCTTTCCTATCCCTCCATCTGCAGAAAGTTGGGAATATATTACGAAGTTTTCCTGATAAATGCCAACTGATTTCGCATCCACCGTGATTTGATGTTTGATAAAACTCGGAAATGACGATAGTGACTGTTATTCCATTACAAACATAATTTTTGATCAACGGCGAGCGATTGCAAAAACGGGGAAATAAGCGTTTCAGCCCTATCGTGACCTTTGGCTTTATAAGCTGAAACTATTATCTCAGCGCCGAAGTTGAAAATTTATAACTGCTTTCGACGGGAAAAAGGATTTTTCGCGTTTCACGACATCAAGCACGGTTATAATCTCGTGGTAATGCTTGTTGTTTGTACGCACGCCATGTGCTGCTGTCCGAGCACACCGGGTGTTTGGCGAGAACTCCGGTCTCGCAAAGCACTTAGCTTTTTAGTTGTACGAGTCTGCTTGCTAATTGTTCATTTTAAAACATTCAAACTACTCATAATGCTGCGTTCAATTCAAACTTAACAGTTGTCGGACCATAAATTGGCAACGAATTTACATTCTTCCGCGGCTTGGCGAATTTTGACGCGGAACGGTTTTCGGCGACGGTCTGGTTTTTCGTTATTTATCGCACCTTGTGCGCGACATTCACACACGCCGGGACACAAAAAGATATTTTGATTAAAAAGGTGTTTTCAGAGTGCCGATCCAGCTGCATTCTTCGCCGTAATCGATTAGTCTCGAAACATCGTCATCGGAGTGGAGAGAATCGATATCCCGAGGTAGCTATTCTCCGATTTTTCTTTGCTTTTTGAATCAAACGTCTTATTCAGAGTCGGATTAATCTTTGAAGAATTGCCCAACAAAAAGCGCCACTGACAGCGCGAAAATTAGCGTTACGACTTTGTGACCGAATTTAAGACCGAACGGAACAATTTGCTAAATCGCTGCATCGCGGTCCGACTTCTTCTGGCGATTCCATTGCTATTGACTGGCCTTTAGTTGTTGCTAAATACATTCCTATTAATTTGAAGTCGAAAAAAATAATTATATAATTGAACAAAATGTTGCGTTACTCCACGTCGCTTGCTTATTTACATATAACCGTCCAACCGCAATTAACACTGATTTATATTTAACTATTTCACTTTTTGTAGATAAAAATAAGTGTTTCCGGTTGTGTCATGCCATTCTCTGAATTAACATTATTATATGTCATCACGTTAAATTACATTCGAGCATTTTTTCCAATGAACGGTTAGCGACAAAAAAATTGGAACACTTACATCAATACCCGGTACGTTGCTAGAATGTTTCGTATGTAACTGATCGAAATGATCCATTTTTTTGCAATGTTTCAATTAGAAGAAGAGTCCACTTTCTAACATTAGTTCAACTAAAATTTAGTTCTGAAAATTACCCTAGTAGAAGTTAGTTAGTTCCCTATTTTAGAAATAGACAATGTTTTTATATAAAACATTGAAGGATTTTTTATTATAAAATTAAAAATTTATTAAAAAATGAGAAAGATAATGAAAAGAATTTATTAGGCAGACAGAAAAATAAAATAAAATGCAACCAAAACACGACTGATACAAGAAAGTATTTATTTACTTCATATTATATTTATACATATATATTAATTGAGTTAGGAGTATGCTGTTAGCAATAATTTCGTTTAAAAGTTAAAAAGTTTTTTCAACGTAACCTATTAGTCCGTTATTTAAAACCAGTCAGCAGTAGATTCTCTGGTCAAAAACTTATTAATTTTGCTGACCAGTATCTTGTAAGCAAAGTGTTATATTCTAACCAGTATCTAATCAGGTTAACTTACAAGTATCTGGTAAGAAATTTCGTAAAATTGACAAGAAAATTGTCTCAAACTAGTCAAATTTCTACTAGGTTAGTTTCCGTCAAAAAAAATATCTTCAAGAAATAATTCATTTAAATACTAACAATAGTTTGCCAAAATATTCTATGCTAAAGTTTATGCATTTATGTTTGGAATTACTTTTTATACGTGCGCCATCTTATTCAGACAGAGAACAACATATTTAGTGCCACATGCATCACGTATGCCATATATGTCCTAAATATTTAATCACATACAAGATATATGCGTTATAAACACCATACCTAGTTTGACGGCATCGCGGAGAGATTTATGTTCAATTTGCAAGATTTATGTAATCGGAAGCGAGTATATTCGAAAAACTTTTAAAACTTTATATTTCAATAGCGCAGAAGATTACGTGTCTTCAGAAAACAGTCTATTTCAACGTCGTACCCTGCAAAGAGGGTTACCTAGGTTTGCAGACTTCTCAATATTTAAGAAAACCTTTATCGTTATAACTTATCCGTAACAAATTTGCAATTATACCCTGAAATAGACCATTGAAACTGAAAATCCGATCCGTTTATACAAGTTGTTCTTACTTTCCTCAATTGGTGGACATGCAAAAAGTACAATTTGAATTTGGCGTAATTCTGCAAGTTGCGCCAAAAGAACCTTTGATCTTTTCAGATGCGTGAAATTAAAACAATTTTCGAGTCTGGTTGTTAGTCATAAGGCTATTTTTTCTGGTGTAAGTACGTCAATTACGTCAATTCCGTCTTACCGTTTCTCGGTGACTACACACACGTAGCGCTGATAGTACAGCTAACACGTATGAGACGGTACGAGTCAAGCGTATATCTAATGGCGGTAATGGTGCATCGTATTACGTGCAGGCTTGCGGAGTTCGAAAACAGCACGGTAACGA
>JABFPK010001692.1:0-11305 GCA_022817445.1 Habroteleia sp. ZL-2020
AATTATTATAACAATTTAATAATTATATATTTTTAATTTTAATAAATATCCGTTGCACATCCATGGGATTTGTCCAAATGCCATGTGGGTCTCCCACAGGTGGTAGAGCCTGTGGCATACGTGGCTAGAGCCATTGGACATTGTGGCAAACACCGTGGCAAAAATTCTTCCCATGGTCTCAGCCACGACTATTTTTTCCGCGCGGGTAGATATTGCAAGATTTAATTAAATTAATTTAGAAGTAGTATACATTGTGTCAAGCATAACACACTGAAGATGTTAATGGACGAGATTGGATTAGGAAAACGGGATCGATGGTCTTGGAGTCGGACAGAGTTTGTATTAGGATTTAAAAACTTAAAAATGGTAATAGGATCAAGTTTTGCGTAGATCTAATCAATACCGATACCGCAAGAGGATTGATTAGGAATGTCCTTCAAATAAACTTTAAACTCACGTAGCTTTGTTAAAATAATTAAATTGAGGTTAATTGAAATGCCTTCTAAAATAATGGCTTAATTGAGAATTATCTTAAACACTCGTATAGATATAATGGCTCAGTAAAGACACGAGGGTATCTTCGTTCATCCTTTATATTTACAAATTTTAAATCTCTTAGACATGACAGTAATATCAATGTAATAGATAAAATTGCAGAGTATAAAAAGTGAGAACGTGTTGAAAAGTAGTTTCCGTCGGGATTAATGGTATTTTAATCTAACCAATTTTCTGTAATGGTAAAACTTAAATTTAACAACTCAATATTTCCGAATTGTTTTAATTCTGGTCGAAAGATACCAGTAAAAATTCCAAGTTATTTTCCTTAATTTCTTTTACTAGCAAAAACTTAAAAATTTCTTATCACACCGTTGTTTCAACTCGACTCACTTTGGATTCTTTCGAGTCGATCGAGCGGAATAGGGCCAATTTTCGCCCTCTTGGTGTCTGTTTAATCCTCTCCGTTCCTTAAATCAGTTTCCGCGACAATTTACTTTCGCAAAAGGGTGTGGCACCTTTATACGCGATTCCTTTAGTCTTGGCTTCGATTTAAACAGTCTGCACATTCGCTTCGGGTTCAATTTCTAAAGCTTAGGTCGGCGTTATCGTTCGGCGTAACAATTCACTGACAGTACGATAAGAGAATAAACAACCGCAGAAACTTGAATATCTTCAGCGAAATATGCATTAATCAAAACATATTTTAACCTTACTCCTTTGACTTTTAATCATTTTTATCCTTTCATCTCTCGATTATTGTTTTCTTTTTAATTTATACAGATGCAATGCAAAGCGTGATTTGTAAAATTTATTTTAAATTTTTTATATTTATCAAAGTTTGACTTCATTTGTTTGATTAATTGATCGTAATTTATTGTTATTTATATGTTAGCATTTGAAAAAAAAATTTGTTTCTCTTTCAACTCTACAAATTTATTTATTAATTCTTCAGATTAATATTAAATTCAATAATTTCATATTTTATTCAAATGATTAAATTATACTGAGTATCTCTAAAACATGTTTTAATAGGTTTTAATATTTCATGATGACTCTTTATCAAAGTTACACTTTCATACGCGATGCATTTACTTCCAAGTCTGATGCCCGTCTATCGATCGATTATTATTTTTTAAATTGCTATTAAATAATTCATTCTTTAATTCAGATCTAAAGAGATTAAAATTAGTTAGGAGTTTTAAGAGCAGCATACTTTTTTCATGCTCATTATATTAGAAAAGAGTAGTCAAATTTAATAACATATGACAAAAGCAATGTAAGTAAATAATCAAGCTTTTGTACAAGATGTAATTTAATAGAAAGCTAAAACGAAGTGCAACTTTTTGTAGGTCCATCCTTAATGATTTTGCAGAGAACAGTTACCAATCTTTTCCATTAACAAATTACCTTTCATTGGGAGGGGGGAGGGGCAGAGCTAGAAATGACTGTTTGAAATAAAGTTAAATTTGTTCTTATTTAGAAAACTTCTTACAATTTCTCGATGCACATAGATTGTAAAACCCAAATATTTAGTAAAAGTATTTTATCATCTCCACTATATTGCTTAGTTCACACACTTTCATTTTAATTTATTAGGAATGCAAAAGATGACGTGTCTAATATTCATGCAACGTCAATTGTATTTCTATTGCAAGAAAATTAAAAAGGATTAATATTAATTAAATAATTTAATTGTTATTGTTTTTAGAATATTGCGTTTCAAAAATTATGAATAATTAAAATTGATATCGGTTTAAAATTCTGGATTAAAAGAGACAAATTTAATTAAATAACGCATTAGCATTTAAATAATAAAAATAATCGATATTAATTATCACTGAAAGCATTTTTTGACGCTTTGCAGTGAAAATGAAACTTGATTATTAAACACCATGTATCTTAATTTATAATATTTGTATTTTACAATATTATCATAGTTAATTTTCTTAAAAACTTCAAGTAATCGATTGATAAATGAAATTTTTTTTTATATCAGTATAAAGAACTAAACTGCAACTTTTCAAAAATGCACATTTTTAATGCATATATTACACATAATTATGTTTCCAAAATCATTTACTTCTATGAGAAAAGTACTACATATTTAATCAAATTTCGTGTTCGCTTAGCAGCACAATATTGATTATCGTATGATGTGTTCAGATTGAATTTCAATTCATGATATCATTACATTGACGTTATGCAAAAGGTGATAGCTTGTTTAAAAAATTAATTTTATTTTTGTAGAAACTTTCTCAAATGCCCTCAAATTGTTCGCGTCTAAAGATTCGTTTTTTCTTTTCTCAATATTACTTCACTTTGCATTCTTTTACTCAAGAAATTCTATAATTTAAACAATGAAAAATGCAATTGTTATTTGTTTTAACATAGATATTTTGAATAACGAGTTATCAAATTCTGGAACATTAAGTTTTAAATAATTTTTACGAAACACAGTCGGCGCAATTATGTTCATTATTGTTATTAAATTACACGAAAAAAGTTTTTTTTATTTCCATACTTACACTAATGAACGTCTGTTCACAAATTTACTCTCATTATTAATTCATTAAATAAAGAAACATTGAAAAATTGATGCCAGCTTTATCACGTTACAACCATCTCAATAATCGAGCGAAAATTCCCCCCTCTCTCGAAACATAAGATTTCCATTAACTCAATATCTTTCATTCGCGAATTCGCAGTTCGGGTCTTGCAAACCGTCTCGAAAAATGTAAGACGTTGAATATTAAAATGCACATTAGTTCTTAAAGCTGACTTAAACGCCCACGTTTACGATCGAAACTTATAAAGCTGTTTACTACTGAAATTTTCGCAGTAAAACCTAACTTAATCAATTCGTAAATTGAACGTTTCGGATACTTTAATCTTCTTTTTTTGTAGGCTCTAATGTTATTAGTTTCTTCTTACGGGGCTAGTAAAAAGTTGTTGATGTTTTTGTTAGTTTTTTACGGATTAATAAATAAAGGGGAGGGATAGTAATTGCATGTAATAGAATTATTACGTAAGTGTTGCAAATTGGCGTCATACGATTAATTTACAATGAATGTTTACTCCGGAATCGTCGATATAATTTGAAGTTAATATAAACATAATGAAATTGATCTCGATTTATGGTTAAAATTTGGCGAAAACTCTTCGGCTTATTTATCGTATCCGATTTCGGCAACTCTTATCTAATCTGAGTTAATAAATTCTCAAATTACAACCGAAGAAAGATTGGCCGCTAAACATCTCTTTCAATACAACTCTACCAAATCTCAGATCTGATTGGATCACCTTAATTAGGGAACATAATAATCCACGAATCTACTAACGTTTGATTGAAATCAAAACATTATGAATCAATTAAAAAATTCATCATTTATTTTTATCTAAAATTAACAGAATTTTTTGAGGAAAATTTGATTAAATTTTTGATGGGACGAACAAAGATTTTAATGCAATATACACTCAGAAAAATGTTTTACTGTGTCAACAAAAATTTTGTTTTGCCAACAAAATAATTTAGTAGAAATATGACTAACAACATTTTTAGTATAACTAAAAATAAAATAAAATAAAAAATATAAATAAATAAAATATATAAAATAAATAATATAAAAGATAAAATAAATAAAAATAAAATAATATAAAACTAAATAATTTTGTTTCGTCAACAAAAACATAAATAAATTATTCCAAACAAAAATTTTAGTTGGTATATCCCACACTATAGTTATATATAGTAATCAACTCTGACATGGATAAAGTTATCGTATACAATTTTATTTCAATTATTTCGCTCAATAATTCGTATAATTATTTCGTTCGAAAAAACGCCGCCCACTGTATGATTCGAACTCGGGACGCTCTGCGGTGTCAGTCGAACACCTTAACCACTGGGCTATTACATACATGACGTCTACTATAATCTTTTACTTTTCTTATAGTGCTAAATATTTAAAAATTATCTAATGAATATTTAATAAATAAATACAAAATTATAACATGTATAATAAATAAAAAATACTTAATGAATATGATTTTGACGAAAATAAAATATTTAGAAATTTAAAACAAAATATTATATAAATATCAAAAAAATAATTTTTTTAAAAGATTTAATATTGAGAAGCAAATATTTTGTTATGTCAACCAAAAATTTTGTTTGGGTCAACAAAACATCCAATTAAACTATTTATTTGCACGTAATAAAATATTTTTCTGAGTGTATTATTCCTCTTTCGCGATTAATAAAATTTAATCATTATTTTCTATTATTGGAATGCATTATAATTATATTCGGTAATAGCAAAATTCGAGATTTCGGCATAATTTGAACAAATCCGAAGTGGCGTCTGGAAAAGTGGATCATAAAGTTTGCTTGCAAGAAGCTTCTGGAGAAAGCCTTGTAACGGAACAATAATTAGATCTTCAAATGAGTGTAATAAAAGCAGCGCAAGAAATATGTTTGCTCGCCTTCCGGCGTACCTTTCTTTCGACTTTCATCTTGACCAGACGGAATCCTTCGCAGAAAGAAAAAGATATTTTCCCAAAGGACGAGGGTCTTGCATATCTCTTGCAGTGCCAATTCATTCGCGAAAAGAGATTTTTCTTATTGAAGGGGGACGATCCAATTATGCGAACAGTAAAATAATGTAATTAGTATTTGATGCTTGACTACTTTTTCGAACGAATGGCGCATTCGTCTAAATAAAAATGCAGGTTGCGCCAGTGAAACACGATTCCTGTCAATTATTATTCCTTCGGCCGATTATCGATCGAGCAGGATATCGGACAAACTCTCATTGTAATATGACGAGCCAGCCGCTTCAGGTTAATGGGATGTCGTGGCTCCAAGACAATAACGTAATTTCAAATTAATTGTATAATTATATGTAGCGGAAAATGTACGACCATGTTCATTCGAAAATCAATATTTTGCAATTTCATAACTTTAAGGATATTTTTGCAAGTACAAGTAAATAACCAGGCATGTTCGCACAAACGCGTCTATAAAGGAACACGCGCTTATGCTTTTGTTTATGAATTTTGATGCTAAAAATAGATTAAAAGGATATTTTAAAGTGAAGGGTGAATTGCAAAATGATATAAACAAAAACATTTTTACAGATTTTGTCTTGAATTTTCAATGTGTTTTGCGATAGAATTGGCAAAGCTTGTTTTTATAGAAATGTAAACCTTTTTACAAATTTACAGTATACGTTTTCCAATGTCATATTCAATTTTATGTATTTGATGCCGAATTTTTGAACATATAAAATTTGAATTTTTTCTAGTTTATGATGAAATTAATTTTTTTTTTCAATTTTATCGATTATTGTGTGTGGAATTATTTAAGTAGTTTCATGATTAATATACGAATGCCGAAAATAATACAATTTGATAATTAAATAGTGAAAAATTATGAAAAATATTTATTTTCGTAAATTCAGAATTATTTATTAAAATAATGACACGTTATATCAACAAATTAAATATATCAAATCATTTATTATCTTTATTTATTGGATTTGTCAATAAGTTATTCAATAAAAATTTGTTTAATATTATAAATATATTATCACTTTTTAACTTATAAAAAAAATGTCAAGAGATTACGCGCGAAGCAATATATTACTTTTTTATGAGTAATTTTAATTCGTCTTTATATAATATATGTGTATAAACTGTTTGATGTTTTTTTAATTTTATTTAATACAAAAATAAATTCAAAAACTATTTTTTAATATAATATAAATAACAATTATTATATATTATTATTATCTAAAATGGAACAAAATTTTAACTTTTGTAACATAATATTATGAGAATATATGAAAAAATTAAATATACAAAATTTAATTAGAATTGTTAAAAAAATAATCATTTACTCTACTGTTTTACGTTAAGGACATTCACATAAGAATTTATAGTTAAAATTTGTCTTTAGGAGTAAAGGAGATTAACCTACCGAAGGATGTCTTTAATACAATTAGAAATTCAACTCGAATGTGGATGGATTTACATTATGAATTATCTTAAACTTTGAAATCTTAAATAGAGAACCCCATTTCTTATTACAGATTCAAATTATAAGTAGTATGCGTACATTTTATTTTATTTTTTTTTTAAATTTAATTTATAGCATTGATTTCAAAAGTAACCAGTTTTAAGATTTGAATTTTCCACTTAAAAATAGTTATACACCCGCGGGGAAATAATTTTTGTGGTCCATTAGCTCGATGATAAGATGTTCGATTTCACGTCAGAGGCAAGAGTTCAAAACCTGTAAAAGGAAGAATTTTCTTTTGTTACAAATTATTATCCCAATTTAAAATATTCTTAAACAAAATTATTTAAAAATTATATATTTTTAGTTTTAAGAAATATCCGTGGGATTTTTATAGAATTTGTCCAAACGCCATGGATCTCCCATTGATGGTAAAGCCGTGTGACATTGTGGAAAACTCCGTGGCAAATAGCTTTCCTATAGACTTAGCCGTAACTATTTTTTCCGCTCAGGTAGTTTTTGAAATTTTTGATTTTTGCAAAAATGTTGAATATGAAAATTGTTCGTTTTTTTAAAAAGAATGGAAATTACACAAAAAGTTACGTAAGAGTTTTACATTCAATAGTGAAATTTAGAGCAGGGACAGTGTTGAATTATTAGATGAAAACATTTGTATCGCAAACTTAAGATTTTCTTAAAATTTTTTACTAATCTGAATTGCATATTATTCCAGACATTCGAGTGTTTTCAGACTTCTGGAACACTCTTTATATATATTGAACTTCTACTATAGATGATTAACTATTAGAAGAGAGGATCGCGCATCAATATATTGAAACCTTTATCATCAAAGTCATAAACTATACGAATACAAACACTTGTTTAAAACTTTTAATTAAAAAATTAATCTTATTTCTTTATATATTAATAAAATGTAGAAAATAGTTAGGTATAATTTATATTTATATTAAAAAATAAGATTAAAGATATTCATATTAATATTACTTAAAAATAATATTACTTTATTTCTATATTACATATCGTGAAATTGTATAGCAATTCGAAAAAAACCAATAATTTTAGCTATATTAATTAAATTTCATTTTTATATTGACAAATTTTTTGTATCGCAAATTTTATAGTTTAAGTTTGAAAATTAATTATAAGTTATACTTTTTAGAAAATAGAATCTAGAATTGGAAATGTCGATAAATGTATTTATCGATTTATTTGCGACAAATTGAGTTGCAAAATATAATTGTGACTTTTAGTATTATTGTCATCCAAATTTAGAACTGATTGACATTTTTACAATAATTTAGTAAACAGGTATATTATTATTATTATTATTTTTATTTTTATTAGATTGAATAGATATAAATATAAGTATTTTCGCGTATGTTTATTATGAAATTCATAGTGTAAAACTTGTCTGGAAAAAGATTGTCAACGAATATATATCGTTGACAGCATGAACCGAAGGCAAGTGCCTATTGTCATACCAATTTTATGCGTAGAAATTTTTTTGCACGTGTTGCATAACTACTATTTTGTTGTTTTTTCTTCTTCCGTGTCTATTCTTAAAGTAACGAAAAATTCATTTAAGGATAAAATGTATAGTAATAATGTTTCGTGAATACTTTAATATAAGAAACATATACTATATTCGCTTTCACATTTATTTTTGAAATATTGGGATTAGTGTTAAATATTTAATTGTATTATAAAGTTGAACTTTTTTGTACGTTTTTACAGTAGAAATTCGATCAATAAACTTGCAAACACTGTTTTAGGTGAGAAATCATTAAGTATTTAGTAACATTATCAATTATTATTAAACAAGCTTCCAACAATAAATGAATGCAATGTTTTAAAAATATTTCTATTTTTAGAACTCAGTTTTGGTTTCGTTAAGTTTTTTTATAAACTGTTATCAGAAATTTATGTCTCTAACTAAACAATGCCAGAGTAAAAGAAATTATAATTATATTGAAATGAAAATTGTTAGGCCTGCATTGATTAATCGAAAACTGATGAAAATTTTATTGAAAAATAAATCATATATGATCAATTGTCGACGCCATGAATCATATAAATATTATAGATTTATAACTTTACTTTGACCTAAATTAAGTCAGATTTTGATCTGAATGTGATCGTGATACGATCGATGGTTGTTGAACAGACTGCGAATGTTATTTCAGAATTTTGATCATACTGTGAGTAATATATTATTATTAGTGTTTGATTTGATATGAATCTGATCATCAGTTGGTCGTACGCAGAAAATGAAATTCAGATCAGGAATATTGATTAATTTGACATTCTACAATTATTGGCTTATGATCAAATTAAAATCTAATTTAATTTTTGATCCATAGAAAATTTATTCTAGATTTATAGCTGTTTGTCCGATTTATATATGTGTGGTGTCGGATTGGACTCCTTTTTTTCGTTAAAAATATTACAAAAGTTAAATTACTTACTATAAGATGAATTCAAAAATGAATTTATTGGTTTTGTCTGAACATTTTCATATTTAACGAATTATTTTTTGCCATTTAAAATAGTAGATTTCATAATAAGTAGATGTGGAATTCATAAATTGAAGTACTTACAAATTTTATATTTGAATTTGATTGATTCTGCAGGTAGATTTATTGTGGTTTGAAAATTCAAAAATAGAAACAGCTTGTGGCAATTACAGCCTTGAATATGAATTCTATATATATTTGTTCTACATATATTACTTAAACTAAAGTCATAAATCAAGAATAAATTCATGGTATTGAAAATTGATCATAAACCGAGTGAAATGGATAGTTAAATTACTTAGCGGGGATATTAGTAAAAGAGAAAATAAGGAATTGTATAAATTACTATTTTAGTTTGTAGAGTGAGGACATATTTTAAACGATATAAAAAAATACTGTCTTAGATAGCAAAATAAATGCACACACTGAATAATGAGAAAGGGAAAGCATTTAAATTTTACTAACTCAGATAGTAAAAATTATGTAACTTTTTTTCTCTGTATACGTTGAAGCAACGACGCGCATTGTTGCAGTCTGATAAAATTTAATTTTAGTTTCATTAATGAAATAAACAAATATGTTTTACATTATTATTAATGTCATTATTATAATTATTTATTCTGTAATAATGTTGCATTTGTTTATATTTTTTATACATATATTTTGTATGTATTTATTATTCAGACAATAATATATTTTTTATTATTATTTTTGTTTACATATTTAAACACTTAATCGAATAATTCTAAGAGAGTAACAATACACAATACAATATTTATAATTTGAAATACACAATTTAATATCTACACGTTATTAGGTCTTCGAAAAAATGCGCGTTGCTCTCGCTGAGATTCGAACTCGGGACAGTCACGACTTTCACGTTGCTATATATATAACTATATATACGTATATAATACCATTTAACTATATTTTAAATAATTTAAATATTTACCGTGGGAAAAGAAAACATGTGAAAACAAATATATATTTTACATTGCTACTGTAGATGTACAGCATACAAATTTTACTTTGTATATACAGTAAATGTAAAAAAAGTATGCATTCTTTAATTTTCGTTGTTTGATCATGATTAATTGTATTTTTTAAGCAAAGCAACAGTTAAATTGAATGAATTAATACGTTGAAAAGAAATGAAAAGTGACGATGACCGTTGGCGGTTTAGAACTTTTCATTTGCAAATTAGTAGCGAGTGGATTGTGCGCACGACCTCCATAAAAATGAAGAGACGAATCTGACAAAAGGGAAATTCGGGTCGCAGATGACTCGTAAAAACTAGCCAAAATCCTCGCCCGGTACAAACGTAGATATACGCAATTACGCCGCGAGCTATATGCAGGAACAAATCCAATACTTTTTCATTCAACGAGTCTGTTCTACTTTTCTTGTAATATCCTTCAACAAAGTCGTACAATAGTCTATCGTCCTCTGTCTCTGTCAAACATCCCAAGTGCTTTCTCCTTTTCTATCATTGACTACATTTTCTTACCGTCGAAGTCAACAAAATGCACCACAAATTTTGTGGACAAAACTAAAGCGGTATTGCATATTGCAGAGAAGAATGATTCAATTCAAAATAGAAGTGAACGGATTCGGTTATTTTTATCGGATTACATTGGTTCATCAAAATTAAAAAGTAATTACATTATTCTTCAAAATTAACTTCTCTAGTACCTAAAATAAAAAAAACTCCTTTCGTCTTTAAAATGAATGTCAAAAAAGCAATTGCAGCCAAGTGGTGCTTTGAATTCTTTGAAAGGTAAAGTGCCCACGTAGAAACCACGTACATTCTATCGCTATTGCAATCGATACGACGTTGCACTAGCGTTTTAAACAACGTCGACTCCAATGCTTTGCCATCGTCGATAGCCAACATTGAGCCATCGTCAAATCAATGTCCGCTGCGACGCGATGAAAACATTGTGCCCCAACATTTTGAATTCATGTCAGACTGTCCAAGCAGCAATTGTATCCGGGCTGAATTAGGGCCTTTATAGATATTTCACGATTTCTGTAGGGCTTGAAAATCATACCTCGACGAAACCTTTAACGGCTAGGATCGAGGGTGTGACGCGTGGTAAAACTTTACGCCCTTAAGACTAGCCATCAACCAGACCAGTCCGCGATTCTTTATAGATAGGAGAATGGTATAGTAAATAAATAAATACTTTTAATAATGTAAATTTTCTTAATTCTTGGAACTCGTTTTTTTATCACCTCAGAAAGTAGTTCCAAACTT